>JAXQQM020058424.1:0-41760 GCA_034641835.2 Pinus albicaulis | reverse complement strand
GATTAGGTGTTCCAACAGTGTCAAAGTTCCACATCATCGAACAGTCGGGGTTTTAAGTTTGTAAGCCAAACATCAGACCGTCGGAAACTTACAATCATGTGAAAAATGTATATGTTATCGCGCAGTAACTGTTGACCGCCAGCTATTGTGACTGTGTGATATGCCGCATCGGAGGCTGCGTCATGTGATAGATCGAAACCATCGTGGTAAGTCCGAACCATCGGGATAAAGCCATGACCGCTGGGCTCAAGCTGTAACCATCGGTCGGAGGCACTAATCACATGCCGCAGGTAAATATCCTCTGTCCGGTTAGCTAGCCGTAAAGGCTAAAAATATATATTAAAGTTTGTAAGTGGGTTTTTATGCACTGTATTTGAAACAACACCCCTATCCTAAATGACTAGAAACCCGAGAGCATTTATGATGCTGGGGAAAAGATAGAGAACCATTAATTCAACGGTTAAAAATGGAAAATAAAACCCTCTTCGAGATATGGAGAGATTCTATTGCCATGTTTATATGCACTCCTCTTATGAAGGAAAGATGGATGTTTTTGTAGGGAAAAGAGGGACATGAGAGAAAGAGAGTGAGTTATTTCATTTTCAGGAAAGAGTGATTACTCTTAAGAAGATTGTCTCAAATACGTGGTGGAGAGTTTTGGTTTGCAGGTACATTGAAGGAGGAGAGCTCATCCTTTCTTGCAAAGCTTCAGTATTGAAGAACGTTGTTGATCAACGTGATCTACTTCTATATTCCAAACTCTATTCAGCCACCATATTTCTCAAGGTCTTTAAAGCTTCAGATTCTCAGATTAAGTGTGCAATTCCTCCTCATCTTTTCTTGGTTGAAAAGAATCTGTATTCAGTTAGCCTCTTCAGGAGATGATCCTTTTCTGCAAACATCAGTAGTGTTTCTTAACACTCTTCAACTGATGATTCTTTGTAGTTTTATTCATTTGGCTTATGGAATACATCAGAAACACATTTCTAAGCAAGACCTGGAGATGTAGTCCAGGAGGGACGAACTCCGTCACAAAACTTCGTCTGTTTTATGGTATTATTTACATGCATCAAGTGTATTTGTTAAGCCATAACATAAACAAGTTTATACTAAAAAAATTTGATGCTAATAGTTAAATTTGTTTAAAATTAATTGTTCAGTAAAATACTTTCCATTCACATATTGTATAAGAGCTAGAAAATATCTTGTCAATTCTGCATTTCAGATCAACTAGGTTGTTGGAAAGGCAGAGGAAGAAAAGAATAAAATTTCACACACAAAAAATATGAGATTTTTTTCTTATATTGATCACACAAACTTAACTTGATTACAATGAACCTGATGAGGCTTATTTATAGCTTTTAACTGGCGACTCAATTAATGCTCACTTCAACATGTAAACACACACTACATTTAAACTTTCCAAATATAATATTAAACTCGAACTGACACTCACTTAACTCAAATTAGTTGACACTCTGAATCTATATTGCTTTGAATGTGGGAGTAATTAGATATTTTTGACACTCCCCCTTAATTATGGTTGCTAAACTAAGACATGACTCATCGCAACCCAGACAGCTCTGGTGGTCAAAGTCTCATCCGGGCTTACAACACTTAAGTTTTCTCTATGAAACTCAAATACTTATTTTTCTAATGGCGTAGTGAATAGACCATCCAATTGATCAATAAATTTATAAGGTGTAACGAATAAGGTTTATATACTCAAAGGAATGCTCTGATACCAATGTTACGAATACAGTTTTTACACTCGGAGGAATGCTCTTATACCAATGTTATGGACAATGTTTGTAATTAAGTTAAATACTCAAATTACTTATATGAAGATCTCCATTCAAGATATAAGAATATATATATTAAAATGTACTAATGATAATATGGTACAAATGAGGGTGAGGGCATGCTTATATACCCTAGGCAGGTGTCCCTTTATGAATGGTCATTTCCTTATGGACATACCTCTTCATTAATTAATTAATAATTAATCATGATTTGTGATGTCTTATTATTATTTATATCTATATTTTGTTCATAATATTGCCTTCCTCCTTAAAAAAATTTGTTCTCGAAGCTTGATGATGAAAAGGCTTGATCTCTTTTTCTATTTTGTATGTCCTCTCGTTTCAGACTATCATCTTTGTTGATAAAAGTCGATATGATCCTTTGAGTGATAAATAAAACTTCCGAACTGAAAAGGGATCATACCATCCTAAATTAATCTTATATTAAACTTCGCAATTACTTGATAGTTGGGACACTTTGTTATTGTCAGCCAGGATTGCACCGAAATCATTAATCTTTAGAACTTGAGTTTGTTGTTTCTATTTTGAGTGGTATAGATATGCACACTAATTTGGATGTATGCTCTTGTAGTTCAGATGTCGATAAGGAGTACTAGTGATTTGATTTTCTCTTATCATGTGTTTCGAAATTTCTTGATTTACTCTAGGTGTCGATGTTGAGTTGGTTACCGAATCATCACTTGGAATTTTCATCATTTGAACTACAACATCTGAATATGTTTTTACTTCAACTAGTATGTCATGTTTTTGAGTTTTTATATTGACTCGATCAGTGTTCATATATTTTTCTTCAACATGGACTAAAGGCTTTGACACTTCTTTCGTAATAAATTCTTCTAATTTTTTGTTTAATGATTTATTATCATTTTTAAGTTTCTTAATTTGAGTTAGTAATTTCTCGCTATGGTCCTTAAGAGGAGTAATTTATTCACTTTTGTCAGTAGTGATTTTGTCAACTTCCCTTTGAATATTTTGTATTTCGTTTTTACTTTCTTGAAGACTTGATTTTGAGATTTCTTGTACATATTATGGCATCACTGAATCCGGCTTCAAGATAACATCCTGTAGCATTATTTTTTTCTTTTTATGTGAAAATTTCAAAAACTTCCTTTTCATATTTAGGATAGAGGACCCTATACTTTCCATCCAGGGTGAGCCCAAAATAATGTCACTATCATCAAAAAATAAGGTTCTCATGGTTAATTGTGAAATAAAAGTATAATCCCCAATACTTAGTTTTGGATTGCTTATGTCATATTTTTTGTCACTTGTGTCAACAAAATTCATTTCAATTATATTATATGTGAAATGAAAATCAATATTTTGAAAGTGAGTTTAGGATATATTTAGTATGGATATGAGACAGAGTGGTATCAGATTTTATTTTCAAGCTAGGAAAAAGAAAAAGAAAAATAAAATTTTGGTTACCTTGTAACCTCTCTGAATCATTGAGGGAATTGGGTATGTGACAAAGTGGTATTAGAGCTTATTTTCAAGCTCACGAGGAAGAAAAAAATTGCATAACCCTTATCGTTAATCAAACATTAAGGCATTAGGTATGTTACATTCACCTCCAGAACATAAATATCACCTTGATAAATCTTGATGTCACCCTTCAATTCCATTTTTAATAGGGACTATGAATGGTTCATGCAACTCAAATTGGGTTGATCCTTTTTGGGTTCTCTCTAAGACTCCCCCTCTAGTTCTTCCCCAATCTTCCTATGTCCCTTCTTATAAAAAATCCATGTTAGAACCTACAACTTCTTTGAGTAGCCCAAGATTATTGGTTAGGGATGCCATCAGGAGGCTCACATTACAATTTATATCTATGACTTGTTCCTCTAACTGTGTAAACATCTCTTATGTGACATCATGAGGATTATTTGCGGATTTGTTGGCCATTGTTGGGGTTTTATGACACCTAATTTATCCAATCTAGATCCCATGGAAATCCCCACAATATACGAAATGCAACTTGCTCTTGTACCAACATTATCCATAATATTCTATGGATATTTCACTAGAGATTTAAACATAAAGGATCTAATTAAACGATGCTTAAAATTTGAAATCTACATTATGAGGATTAATTTCTCCTAATATTTCTAAATTCATTAATGACGATCCTATTCTTATGCATGCAATAGATAAAATATGCAAAAAATATAGAACAATGAGATAAAACTCACAAATGACAAATTAACACAACATATAACCTACGAAACCTTTTTGGGAGAAAACCCAACTAGAAAGTGGGGTCACTCTACTCTCTTTTGTTTGAATGGAAATGGATGTGAGTAAGAAGAAGTGAGGCATGTCCCTCGTGGGATTCCACAATGCACAAATCATCTCATTTTACTCTCTCCCCATCCAATATTATTTAATATGATCATCTGTGGAACAAAACACACTTAAATAGAATGGAACCCCTTTTCCTCCTAGTGGCATGGTTATAACATAGTCTGATAATCAACCACTGGTTAAGTTTGACTTCTTAGAAACTTAATTAGAGTTACAATATTGAATCTTCTAGAGACTAATTCATCATTATCACCTTGCTATCCCATTTTCCATGAGTACTAAGTGTTGACATGGCATCCTCTAAAATTATGGTGGTCAAAATAGGAAGGTCAAATTTCGAGTGGCATAAATGTTGCATATAGACTTCAATTAAGGCGATTCTTATGTTTTTGGAAAGGTATCTATGTGTAGAATAATGTTAAATGGTGTAATTGTAAATTACCCCCTCACCCCCCCGCCCCCCCACCTCCACCAAAAAAAATAATAATGCCTCGAACTTATTTGGTAAGGTTTCAAACCTCAATTCACCAAATTGGGACCCACTTATAAAAATAGTCATGTGAGCCAATTCCTTCACTTTTTATACTCTAAAAGCATCAAGATTGATGAAAAACAATATAATATTCTAATATGGATTAAAATATGTGTACTAACATCATAAAGAAGGGAAACCACTCAGCCAATGATCAATGATGAAAATCACTGCTGAGCATAAGGTCGCCTATCCATAATGATAATAGGGACAAGGTGCTACTCTAAGTCTAACTATTAAGGAATTTTTTTGTAGTTGATGAGAATAGTCCTTCCAATAAGAAGTAAAAAGGGACCCTATACATTTATAAAAGTACATGAAAAACATACTTTTTTATACTAAAACGTAACTTACAAATGAAAATGACTAATATAATGAATGAAGATAAAACTATGTGATGGTCTATATATATCTAACTTCCCTTGAACATGAGCATGACACTGGTGACTTGGGAAGTAGATACTCAGGAATGAACTATGATATAGGATTATGATGCACAATTCAAAAGCCTCCTCATATGATTGTAAGAGTGATGAATTGGAGAGAAAAACTAAAAAACAAGGTCCATATTTGATCTGTAAACTACCATGGATATTCCACTCGAAAATTCATCACAACAAACATGATAAATTATACTCCAAAATCCGAAATATAGGCTATTAAGGTTTATTTCTCTTTAGATTTATGGATATTTAAATTACTGTTTATTGTGTGCGCATGAAAATTAAAATTTATACCCAAAATAGAGAAAAACAAAAATAAAAAATCACAAGTCACATTTGAAACAACATGTATCTTGGGAAACACTTTTAGGATAAAACACAAGTAGAAGGTGAGGTCACTATGGTCTCTTTCTCTAATAGAAAACTTTTCTGAGTACAAAGAAGTAAATATTATGGCTCCTGGGACACTATAGTGCATAAATTCTCTCTATTTGCTCTCTACTTATCCCTCTCAATTATTCTACTCCTCCATGGAACAAGATACACTCGAAAAGAATTGAACCCATTTTCCTCCAAGTGGCCTGATTGTAACATAACCCGATAACCTAGTCGTGGTTAGGTTTGACCCCCCCAACTCTTAACCAGAGTTACAAATGGACTCTTTATAATATTCTTCATCATGATCACATGGATAGACCTTTTTCCATGAATAATGGGGGATAATGTGGCATCCTCTCGAATTATGGTGGTTAGAACATGACTGTCAACTTCTTCGTGGTATAAATTTTGCATACATATACATTTATGAACTTATCATGAAAGCTTCATGACCTACCCATATCACCCAGGTACATGAAAACTTTTCAAAGTGGAAATTTTTTCTTGAACAAAGAGAAAAATAAAGTAAATGAGGTAGCTTCTAAATCTATAAAGGATATTTCTACTAAATATTTTTGTATTTATTTTCTTTGATATTTTAAGATATCATTTAGACAGAAGTGGAAACTATTGCTTCTTTCTAGAAGTATTTTCTATTTAATGAAATTTTATACTCATTATGGGTTGAAATTTTTTTGCAAAGGAAATAAATATTATTATCATTCTAGAATACACTTTGAAGAAGACCATATTTTGATGAATCAAAACATGTGCAAATATATGTTTACATGCATTACATTTATGTAAGATGTATGAATTATTTATTTGTCATTACTTTATGAAAAAATCTTTCTATAATATATTTTTAATTAATTTATGACTTTATAAGTAGAAGATAAGAGCTTTTTTTTTCCTTTAAACAATTATTGATGAAAAATAAATCTTCCTTCTTTTTCCAATTGAATTTATGCTCTTATAAGATAGACAAATAAACAGATAGATAAATTATATTTTGATTTATTTTATCTTAATAATTTAACATTTATTTAAGTAACTAATTAACCTTGTGATTAACATTAAGCAGCGTTTTCTCTTTCCTTTTACTTATTAGGAATGTGCATTCATAATTTTAAGCACTTTCATAATCTTGAGTACTTTCCATGGGAGACCACACAAGATGGTTGTAGTTAATATGTTCATGTTGTAATATTTTTAGGTAAGTTTTTTTTTTTAAAATTCTTAATGACTTTTTAATTTTTGTGTTTGTTTTTCTATTTTTTATTTTTTATTTATTAAAATTTAAACTTGTGATTTTATTAAAAATTTAAAAATAATTATTAATGTATTAAAGTTTAAATTTATAATTTGAATAAAATTTGAAATATTATGTTTAAAGCTAATTTTTTTAATTACAAGAAAATCACTTGGCTTATATTTTTTTAAATATTTATAATTAATTAGTAAGTTTTTTTTGTTAATTTAATAATGACTTCTAAATTACTACACATTTATGAAAGATGTATATTTTATTAACACTTTGAACAATAAATGTTTCTATTTTTTTCTTAAAACATCTCATAATAATATTCTTTTGATTAGTTTATATAGAAAGTGTGTTTTTTAAATTGTCATTTTAATGAATGATTAAATTTCAATGCGTGGTTCAAACAACTGATTCAATTTAATTTAATTAAAGATTTTTTCGTGTGTTCCTTTCTACTTGCATAAATTAAAATCTTGGAAATTTATTTTATGGATGAGAAAGATACCTTCATTTCCATTTTTACTATTTTAAAAGCATGACTTAACATCCTTCTTAGGGTACAAAGAGAAAGAAATAATGTTATTTGATTTAGAGGTATTTACATGGTTTTAATGTGTATTGTTTATTTTTATTATCTTCTTTTTCTTCAAGTTGTAAATATTTTCTTCCATTTACTTCTTTCATTACTTGATAATTTGTTAAAAATAATATCTATAAATATTTCATTTACTAAACATGTCACTTTCACCCTTAAAACATTGAATAATAAAAAAAAAATTCTATCTGCCAACACATAAAAATACATCTATCAAAACTTTCACCATGATCGATATCAATATTCATCATTTGTAATGTACAGACTCTTTTACCTTTTTTAATCATTTAGCAGGGAGATAATTACAATAATACGGAAGCTGACGTTAACATACATCGGTTCTTATCATATGTTGGTAATTATATCAAGGCGAACATGATCATACCTTGGTTCTCGGTTTTCAAAACGATGGTTGCATATATTTGGACCTTGTCATTTCGTTGTGTAATCTTTGATCATTATCTATGGTTTAATGGGCGTTTAATTCGTGCCATGGGATAATTACCTGTCGTCGTTATTGGCATTTATTTCATCATAATCAAAGGTACTACTATGTATCAGTGATCCCGATTGCGAATCCATTGGCAACTGGCACGCAATTAATTTGATTGAATGGCACTTTGCTCTTTTTACGCCGTTGATCTTAGAGTTGATCGAACGGTAAGAACTTGTTAGGGTTTGGCTAATGACTATCGAGCCCGTAACCGTTTTCTGCTCATTCGCATTCCTCCGGAGTAGGTTCTGGTTCTGCTAGCGCAGAGTTTCTCCTTCCGGTTGCTGGCTCATGGCCTCTGTTCGGTGATGACCCGACATTTCTATGCGTTTCAGTGCTCTTCGTTGGATGTTACATTCTATCTGCTAATGCTGGGGCAGTATGGTAAGTTTTTGTACTGTATCTGCCGCTATTTCGCCTTCCATTGACAAGGTAGAATTCTTGTCCTTTTTGGTTTGAAGCTCGAGTTTAACACCAATGCGTTGTCTCATCTTTCTGCTTCTCGTATGGTTTTCTACGATCCAGTCTATGGCTTGCAAACGTTTTTCAAACATCCTACAGGTATTATTCAGGAATCCTTCTGATTATCTTTCCTAATTTTCCTGTTCAAGTTGTTAAATTTGGTTAAATGTAAGGGTAGGGTCTCTATTCCTTGGCTTAGCTCGGATTTTTAAATCAACTTGTTTTTTTTCTGCATGGCAGGTACAGGTTCCTCCATTTGCGCTCAACATTGGTGACTCTCGCGAGTTATATTGGTGCAATTCCGCTTTGACAAAGCTGACCGGTACTTCCTTTACTTCCCCAGGTACCCTGTCTGAGTTATACGATGATTCCTTGGCCGTAAGCGGCCGGTGGACACCATGGTCTTAAGTTGAAGGGTTATTATTTCTTTTCCAATATTTTGATGACTATGTGGCTTAAGGTTTTAACTACCACACCTAGGGTTAGTATTAAGGGCTCTATCTATTTCGGCCACAGGCCTATCTTCTATGTAAGCCCTCTTGGTTCACGAAACTTTAAAGAACAATGGCGATAGAATTATTTAACTATCATCGCGTTATTAAGTTCGGGGTTTACTATCTCTGTCCTCGTTGTTAAACACTGCATTGGTTTAAGCTCTCAAGGTTTACACTATATTGGTTTATGCTTTCCGAATTTACAGCAGAGTCTTTATCTAACTGGTCTACAATGAACATATTTGTATATATATGTATGATAATCTGTCATTTACAGTTATCCTGTTATGCATGCGTTGTCCTCTCCTGTACATGCATGGACTGTAAATTTGTTTGGTTTCTTGTTCCTTTCTTGTTCAGTATATGGGTGTATCCGAATGGCGAGCAAAAATGGTTTTTCTTCGTCGATCGCCGTCTATCTCTTTTCTATGAATAAAAGAGTTCTTTTTTTTTTTTGCAGATATTGGGTATACTTATGGCTTTTATTTATGTGTATACATAATTATTCAATTCTCTCAGAGGTTTTTAATCTTTTTGTTCCTATGGAAAATTGACATGTTTGGTTAGCATTTTTCCCTTTCACTTAATGAGGAACTCTATTAATGTGAATTTGCTCGCTACTTAGTATTTCGTTTATGATTCAGTTATGCTAGTCTTATCTATAGTACATGTCCGAACGACGACCTGTCCGTGTATTATCATAGATTATGAAGGACGACTAGCCGAGGAATCTGGTCACAGATATTGGGCTAATAATCATTCAATTAGATAATTAGATTGTAGCTTATTTCTTTTTTTTCCAAACAGAGTTAATTCACCTATCCAGAGTGCAGAAGTGAATTTCATCCTAGACATTCTTTTCTGTCTGTTACCTGAAACACCTAAATTATTTCAGCCCTTACAACATTTCAATTTCCTTGTCTGAGAAATTTAAGGAAATAATCATTTACACTACTGTCATAGTTACAGAATCCATCTCATTAAATTAAGAAGCAATCATTTACCCTACTGTCAGAGTTACAAAATTCATCTAATAAATTAAGAAAAATAATTCATTTATTCTACAAACAAAGATACAGATTCCACTTATCTGTACTTAAATCTGACTGATGATTTTTGGTTTCCTCCCTTCCACGAGTTGGGAAATTACGTCCTGCAACTCTCCCCCGTGCAACCAAGTCTGAGTCTTCGTTGAACACAGAAAAATCTGGAGGAGAATCTCGGGACAGTCCGGTCCAATTCTCTAACTCCAGTGGAACAGTCTCCTCTCCAAGTTCCCTTCAAGGGTTACTTCCCAGGATGACAGATTTCCTTTTTTTTTCTTCCACACAGAACCCCAAACTCTCTCCCAGAATCCTTATTTATTCTAGAGTTTTTCCTTGGGTAACTGTGGAACTGTTTTTCTGTTCAACTAACTCCAGATCTTGAATTACTTTTACCATCAGTCTTTACTCATGAAACTAATTTCACAAGTAATATTTTATTCCAATACCATAATTAATTTCTGGTCATAATATTCTATTTGCAATAAAATAACAGTCATATTTAATCCATTCTTAACAATAGTCTAACCATTTGTCAACAACTAAGACAGTGGTTACAGTTTTTCCCCTCTGGAAGAGAACACCGTCCCCGGTGTTCCTATTCCAATTCAGTAAAAAGCTCAAGATAAGCTTCACGAACAAAACTTTCTTCCTCCCAGGTGGACTCCTCCGGTCCAAAGTGCTTCCATTGCACTTTAACCTGGGCGATGGCTCGTTTCCGGAGCATGATTTCCCTCCGGTCAATTATACTGTGAGGCTCGACCAAAAATTCTCCGTCCGGTTCTACCTGAATGTTCTGCCAATGGATTATGTGTCTTGGATCATGAACATATCATTTTAATAATGACACATAAAAAACATTATGCACCCGAATATGGCTAGGAAGAGCTAAGCGATATGCCACCAGTCCCCCTTTCCAGTATTTGGAAAGGGCCACAAAACTTGGGAGCTAACTTTGCACAAGATGCCCATATTAATGTACTCTTCTTTGGCTTAATTCTTACATACACGTGATCTCCCACCTCATATTCACGGTATGATCTCTTTTTATCTGCGTACACTTTTTGCCTGTCCTGTGCTGCTTTTAAATTTTGCCTAATTTTCTTCACTTCTAATTCCATTTCTGCTAGCATGTCTGGTCCTAGCATGAGTTTGGTCTCGGGACTACCCCAATTAATGGGAGTTCTGCACTGCCGCCCATATGGGGCTTCAAATGGACTCATTTTCAACGATTCTTGGTAACCATTATTATATGAAAATTCCACTAAGTGTAGATATTCCTCCCACCTGGTCAGTTGCTGCATGACGTACATTCTTAGCATGTCCTCCAACACTTGATTTACCCGTTCAGTTTGTCCATCCGTTTGTGGATGATATGCAGTACTAAAATTAACTTGAGTTCCTCAACCCGTAAACAGGGCCTTCCAAAAGGCTGATGTAAATTTTACATCCCTATCAGAGATCACTATCTTAGGAATACCATGCAGTCTGAAGATCTCCCGCATAAACAAATCTGCAATCTGTACTATCTTGTAAGTGGACTGGACATGTATGAAATGTGCTGATTTACTTAATCGGTCCACAACTACCATTATAGAGTCGTTATCACGTTTTGATTTGGGTAATCCAGTAATGAAATCTAACGAGATCACCTCCCATTTCCATTCCCGAATTGGTATGGGCTGCATTAATCCAGCCGGATGCTGATGTTCTACTTTCACCTGCTGGAACTCTAAACACTTAGTTAGATAGTCTGCTATGTCCTTCCTCATACCTGGCCAGCAGTAATCCTTTCTGATTGCTGTCAACATATTTTGGTACCCAGGATGCCCTGCATAATTGCTTCTATGATATTCATCTAGTACCAAGGTTTTTAATTCCACTCTGTTTGGAATGACTATCCTCTTCTTACAAACTAGCAATCCATCCTGGTTAATTTCATAATTCCCCTGCCTTCCTTGTTCTTCAGATTCCTGTGCTTGTTGCCACAGAAATTTATATTCAGGGTCTTTGCCTTCTTCCTTTCTAATTTGATCTAGAAACCTTCTTTCAATTTGGTTAACATATAACTCGTAAATGTTATGCAGTTTTCTGCTCAATGCATCTGCAACCTTGTTCTCCTTTCCTTTTACATGCTGCAGATCAATGTCAAATTCACTTAAGAAAGCATTCCACCTTGCTTGTCGGGAGTTTAAATCAGCTTGTTTGAAGTAGCTGGTTAGACTGCTATGGTCGGTCTTCAATACAAATATTTTCCCAAGTAAATAATGTCTCCATACCCGGAGGGCGTGCACAAATGCAGTCAACTCCAAATCATAGGCTGAATAACGTAGCTCATGATCTTTTAACTTATGGGATTCATATGCAATTAATTTTCCGTCTTGGGATAAAATTGCCCCAACACCCTCCTTGCATGCATCCGTGCAAACCTAAAATTCCTTATTTGGATCAACCACACTTAACACGGGTGCTGATGTTAATAATTGCTTCAGCTTTTCAAAGCTATCTTGACATTCTTGTGACCATTTAAAAATTTTTCCCTTCCATTGCAAAGAGGTAATAGGGAAAGCTATCTTTGAAAATCCTTTGATAAATCGCCGGTAATAGCCAGCGAGTCCCATAAGTGATCGTATATCT
Organism: Pinus albicaulis; assembly: GCA_034641835.2. Lineage (NCBI taxonomy): Eukaryota > Viridiplantae > Streptophyta > Pinopsida > Pinales > Pinaceae > Pinus > Pinus albicaulis. The sequence continues at coordinate 29,292 of JAXQQM020058424.1, read as the reverse complement.
GCCACATTTTGTGGCACCTTCCATTCCATAATAGTTCGGATTTTCTCCGAGTCTACTGCTATACCTTTTTCAGATATCACATGTCCAAGATATTGTATTTCTTCCTTGAAGAAATCGCATTTGCTGAATTTCACATATAGCTGATGCTTCCTTAACATTTCCAGTACCATTCGCAAATGTTCCTTGTGTTCTTCCGCATTCTTGGAGTAAACTAATATGTCATCAATGAAAATTAACACAAAATTATCCAAATAAGGGTGGAAGATACTATGCATCAGTCTCATGAAAGTGGCTGGTGCGTTAGTCAGCCCAAAAGGTAATACCACGAATTCATAGTGACCATACCTTGTGCGGAAAGTAGTTTTATGTATATCTTCATCTTTGATTCTGATTTGATGATAACCGGACCTCAAATCAATTTTTGAGAATACAGTAGCTCCCCTTACCTGATCAAACCGATCGTCAATACGTGGTAAAGGATATCGGTTCTTAACAGTCAGCTTGTTTAACTGCCGGTAATCCATGCACATGCGCATGGTTCCATCCTTCTTTTTGACGAACAATACAGGTGCTCCCGAGGGAGATACACTAGGTCATAATATCCCTTGTTTAATAATTCCTGAAGCTGCATGTTTAACTCAGTCAATTCTGGCACACTCATACGATAGGGTGCTCGTGAAATCGGTGATGCTCCTTGCATCAATTCTATTGTAAAATCTATATCTCTTCTACGTGGAAATCCGAGTATCTCTTCTGGAAATATATCCTTGAATTCCTGTACTACAGGTATATTTTCCAGCATGGCAACTTTGTCTTTAGAATCAGATAATCCTATTTGTATAGCGTACAGTTGACATCCCTTTCTTATACATTTTCCCATTTGGGAAGTTGTAATTGGGCGCAACTGTACATGCTTTTTTATTCCCTGAATCTCTTGGCGTTTTCCATCCTGATCTCTGTAGTAGATAATCTTATCTTTGCAATCTATGAGAGTCCAATGCTTCTCCAACCAATCCATACCAAGCAACACATCATAAGATCCCAAGGGAAAAATATTCAAATCTACCATTAATTGCTGTCCACTGATTTGTAGTGCACAATTTGGTATTTTGGCGCTAACGTTTCTTTTGGCTCCAGTAGCCAACTGGACTAACCATATCTTTCTAAATTTTTGACTTTGCAATTTACAGATCTGTACTAGTTTAGGACTTATATAACTTAAACTTTCCCCCGGATCTACCAAAACATAAACAGTTTGGGGATAACAATTTACCTTCTAGCTCTATCATTGTAGGTTGGAAATTAGCTTGTCAATCTTCCAACGCTGCATTAATTCTGGATACGCTTTGGGCAACATCTCCCACAGTAGAGGCCTCCTGTAGATTGTTTACTACTTCGTTTCTACCTCGCTGTGGGCAGTCTCGATAGTAGTGCGCTGCTCCACAACCCCAGCACTACAGAGGTGGATTCTGATTTTGAGGTTGCTCAGGTTTACTAGACGCCTCAACAATTTTATCTTCCATAGGCCATCTTACCCTCTGATGGTTCTTACCGAACTGCTTACTAACTGAGTTCCTTGCTGTGTTTTTAAAATTACTGGTTTTGCCTCTTTTAAAACCAGCACTACTCTTGTTTTCTTTCCTTGACTGCCACCCTTTTCCTTGGTCTGTTTTGGCTTTAGCTTGCTGATAGCACATCCTAGCTTTCCTAATGGCCTCGTCCATTGTTTTGGGATTTACAAATTCGATACGTTCCTTCATATGGATGGGTAAGCTGCTCAGGAATTTTTGTACTTTAGCTTTCTCATCTCTTAAGTAAGGTACGTAATGCAGTAATGATGTGAACTTCATGATAAACTCGTCCATGGTCATTTTTCCGAGTTTCAAATCATGGAATTCCCGAGCCTTCTCATCATAAAAGCGCTCTGTCGGGTACTTATCTTTGAAGTACTGTTGGAACTTATCCCATGTCACATCCTAATCCTCTATTCCACGCACGTTCTTCACTTCTTCCCACCATAGAGTGGCTTTATCTCGTAGCTGGTAAATAGCTAACCGTGCCTTAAGACTGCTGTCATAATCATATACCTGAAAATACTTATTCATATTGATCAACCATGCCTCTGCTACCTCCTCTTTCTCTCCATCAAATGTGGGTGGTTTTATCTTCCTAAATTCGCCCTGTAGCTCTATCTTCTGCCTTTTATTTTCCTTTTGCTCAGTTTCGTTTTCAGATTCAGCCTCATTAAAATTTTTATTTTGATTACTTCGCTATGACATACTCTTTTCTCTTTGGCCTGCATCCTGATCTCCCGTTGCTGTTCATTTCCTTCCTGAAATTCTTTGTCAGCACTAGGCTTCTCAATTCTTTGGTTTTGCTTATCTGAGAGGCTCTTTAGAATTCTTTCCTGCTCCTGCATCAACCTTGCATTATCATTTCGTACCCTCTCCATTTCCTCCTGCAGTTGTTGCACTGTGGTTAACAAGATGCGGGTTTGGTGCAGCTGTTCTTCAATCAGCCTGTTAGTCTGTTGATGCTGTTCCATTTCCAACTGAACCCACATTTCGGGGTTCCTCTCCTGTTGAGGTTGGGTCTCCCCAACATTTTGAGGTGGCGGCTGTAAAGGTGTTCTTCTCGTTTGTCCTGTTATTCTTTCCATTTAACACACACTCTCTCTCTCTGTGAATTAGTAACACACAATGTAACGTTAGTCAACCCAATAGGGTCCCAGCGTTATAACACGCTCTGATACCACTTGTCACTTTCACCCTTAAAACATTGAATAATAAAAAAAAATTTCTATCTGCCAACATATAAAAATACATCTATCAAAACTTTCACCATGATCGATATCAATATTCATCATTTGTAATGTACAGACTCTTTTACCTTTCTTAATCATTTAGCAGGGAGATAATTACAATAATACGGAAGCTGACGTTAACATACATCGGTTCTTATCATATGTTGGTAATTATATCAAGGCGAACATTATCATACCTTGGTTCTCGGTTTTCAAAACGATGGTTGCATATATTTGGACCTTGTCATTTCGTTGTGTAATCTCTGATCATTATCTATGGTTTAATGGACGTTTAATTCGTGCCATGGGATACTTACCTGTCGTCGTTATTGGCATTTATTTCATCATAATCAAAGGTACTACTATGTATCAGCGATCCCGGTTGTGAATCCCTTGGCAATTGGCATGCAATTAATTTGATTGAATGGCACTTGGCTCTTTTTATGCCGTTGATCTTAGAGTTGATCGAATGGTGAGAACTTGTTAGGGTTTGGCTAATGACTATCGAGCTCGTAACTGTTTTCTTCTCATTCGCATTCCTCCGGAGTAGGTTCTAGTTTTTCCACCGCAGAGTTTCTCCTTCCGGTTGCTGGCTCATGGCCTCTGTTCGGTGATGACCCGGCATTTCTATGCGTTTCCGTGCTCTCCGTTTGCTGTTACATTCTATCTACTACTGCTGGGGCGGTATGGTAAGTTTTTGTACTGTATCTGCCGCTATTTCGCCTTCCATTGACAAGGTATAATTCTTTTCCTTTTTAGTTTGACGCTTGAGTTTAACACCAATGCGTTGTCTCGTCTTTCTGCTTCTCGCATGGTTTTCTATGATCCAGTCTATGGCTTGCAAACGTTTTTCAAACATCCTATAGGTATTATTCAGGAATCCTTCCGATTATCTTTCCAAATTTTCTTGTTCAAGTTGTTAAATTTGGTTAAATGTAAGGGTAGGGTCTCTATTCCTTGGCTCGGCTCGGATTTTTAACTCAACTTGTTTTTTTCTGCATGACAGGTACAGGTTCCCCCATCTGCGCTCAACGTTGGTTACTCTCGCGAGTTATATTGGTGTGATTCCGCTTTGACAAAGCTGATCGGTACTTCCTTTACTTCCACAGGTACCCTGTTTGAGTTATACGATGATTCCTTGGCCGTACGCGGCCAGTGGACACCATGGTCTTAAGTTGAAGGGTTATTATTTATTTTCCAATATTTTGATGACTATGTGGCTTAAGGTTTTAACTGCCACACCTAGGGTTAGTATTAAGGGCTCTGTCTATTTCGGCCACAGACCTATCTTCTGTGTAAGCCCTCTTGGTTCACGAAACTTTAAAGAACAATGGCGATAGAATTATTTAACTATCGTCAAGTTATTAAGTTCGGGGTTTACTATCTCTGTCCTCGTTGTTAAACACTGCATTGGTTTAAGCTCTCAAGGTTTACACTGTATTGGTTTATGCTTTCCGAATTTACAGCAGAGTCTTTATCTAATTGGTCTACAGTGAACATATTTGTATATATATATGTATGATAATCTGTCATTTACAGTTATCCTGTTATACATGCATTGTCCTCTCCTGTACATGCATGGACTGTAAATTTTTTTGGTTTCTTGTTCCTTTCTTGTTCAGTATATGGGTGTATCCGAATGGCAAGCAAAAATGGTTTTTCTTCGTCGATCGCCGTCTATCTCTTTTCTATGAATAAAAGAGTTTTTTTTTTTTTTTTTTTTGCAGATATTGGGTATACTTATGGCTTTTATTTATGTGTATACATAGTTATTCAATTCTCTCAGAGGTTTTGATTCTTTTTGTTCCTATGACGAATTTATATGTTCGGTTAACATTTTTCCCTTTCACTTAATGAGGAACTCTATTAATGTGAATCTGCTTGCTACTTAGTATTTCGTTTATGATTCAGTTATGCTAGTCTTATCTGTAGTACGTGTCCAGACCACGACCTGTCCGTGTATTATCATATATTATGAAGGACGACCAGCCCAGGAATCTGGTCACGGATATTGGGCTAACAGTCCTTCGGTTAGCTAATTAGATTGTAGCTTGTTTCTTTTTTTTCTAAACAGAGTTAATTCACCTATACAGAGTGCAGAAGTGAATTTCGTCCTAGAATTTTTTTTTGTTTGTTGCCTGAAACACCTAAATTATTTCAGCCCTTACAACATTTCAATTTCCTTGTCGGAGAAATTTAAGGAAATAATCATTTACACTACTGTCATAGTTACAGAATCCATCTCATTAAATTAAGAAGCAATCATTTACCCTACTGTCAGAGTTACAGAATTCATCTAATAAATAAGAAAAATAATTAATTTATTCTACAAACAAAGATACAGATTCCACTCATCTGTACTTAAATCTGACTGATGATTTTTGGTTTCCTCCCTTCCACGAGTTGGGCAATTACGTCCTGCAACTCTCCCCCGTGCAACCAAGTCTGAGTCTTCGTTGAACACAGAAAAATCTGGAGGAGAATCTCGGGACAATCCGGTCCAATTCTCCAACTCCAGTGGAACAGTCTCCTCTGCAAGTTCCCTTCAAGGGTTACTTCCCAGGATGACAGATTTCCTTTTTTTTTCTTCCACACAGAACCCCAAACTTTCTCCCAGAATCCTTATTTATTCCAGAGTTTTTCCTTGGGTAACTATGGAACTGTTTTTCTGTTCAACTAACTCCAAATCTTGAATTACTTTTACCATCATTTTTTACTCATGAAACTAATTTCACAAGTAATCTTTTATTCCAATACCATAATTAATTTTTGTTCATAATATTCTATTTGCAATAAAATAACAGTCATATTTAATCCATTCTTAACAATAGTCTAACCATTTGTTAACAATTAAGACAGTGGTTACAAAACATGAAATTATTAACCTCTTACCTTCAAATTAACCTTCTATACTAACCATTACAAAAATCTCAAATAATTTATTTTTTGAAATAAAATATTTACAAATATTACAAAAATATAATCCATTAAATATTTCCTGATTTACAAAAATACAATCCACGCACCATTCCATTCTAAAATTGAGATGAGTAAAAACTTTATATCTTACGCCCCCTATCGACGTCTATAAGATTTAAGCAAGATATTATTACCTCAATACGTCTATAAGATTTAAGCAAGATATTATTACCTCTCTCTAAGGACAATGGGGGACACTAACTCTATGTATATTTGGCTTACAAAAACCATAAGTATTTAGCATTTCTATAATGTGCAGGTCTAATTAAGAAATATCAAACTCTCTTTCCCTGCTATTGGACTCGCAAAGCGAAAGTCTGTGGATGATGAGAAAAATATAATTTCAAATCATATTACGACTTTTGCAACTAGGAAAGTATATAATAAGTAAAAAATATTAAAATACACAATGTCATACAGCAAGTGGGTTATAAACAACCTAAAGCCACCAAAAGCTGACCAGTAGCGATCGTATAAAATTAAATTTAAAATTATTGAATGACTTCACGATTGTGCTGCCCAGTACTATCGTTGGGCTGGAATATTCTCTGACCCTGTCGAGGAAATTTAAAACTAATCTGTTTCACTTTTGTTTTGATCATGCTTTCGATTCAGTGCCAAATCAGATAACTACATCTTGAGGGATATCTATTTTAGAATCGTTTTTTCTTGATTTTAATTTAATTATTTTTTAAGTTTGATAAGATTATATTTTCATTAACATGTTTAGATTTAGCATTTTGATTTGAAGAAAAAATTAAACTTGTAATTAGTGCCTTAACCATTTAACTAAAACTTCACAAACAATTTGAAGTTAAAAAATAAATAAAAAAATTACATTTTTAAGTAAATAAAATTTAACCATAAAAAAAATATTCATCATACCAATCGATAATAAAAGATTGAGAATAATTCCAAATCCTAATTTTAACATTTATCAATGTTTTATTTATTAACTAACCGGCTGTCTCAACCCTCAACGATCCTACATTTACGGTCATTCCACCATAGTCTGTGGTTCAATACCAAGTGTCTCGACGCTCAACCAATTCCATTTACTCTGCCCCGCTCATTCCACGACGGCCCTGGAACCTGGCAGACGGTGCGTTGCCATTGATGTAATATGTCACAACGATATATATATATATATAGGGTCCGTTGACCTGGACCCACCAATAATGGTTTGAATACTGCTTATGATCTTGATTTCTGATTTGACACGTGCTATTTTATATTGATTTATGATAGTTGGGATAAACGAATATCCAAAGTAGCTTGTCATATGTCATCTGGAATATTGAACCTTTTTGGTTTTCTTGCCCATCACTTCCATCATATATCATTTGGATTATGCCTTATTAATTGTCTTGCATTTTTTTTTTTAACTTTATTTTAATTTCAATCATTATTTTTATATTAAACGCACATTCATAGGTACTCGTTGGCATTCAAATTTAAACTCTACTTATTATTGACTATGTTAAAATTCAAAATTAATTATTCTTGAGACCAAGTTCTTAGGTAGTCTTTATAGTCTATTTCAAACAAAAATTTTCAATTTAATGTACACCTTTTTCAATTTTAATGATGACTGGGATACACCTTGGATATCCTTTATCCACACTTAGATGCGTTAGAAGTTAGAAATAGACGTGTGTTGTTAATCAATGTAATCTCAAACTTTAGTCTAACATTGTTAATCAATGTAATTTTAAACTTTACTCTTTTTTTTTTTCCTTATATGAATCAATGATATTTTAATGTTTACGAGATTAAAAATAGTCTATAAGATTATTAGTTTTTTTATTTTTTGCTTTATATAATTCAATTTAAATTGATGATGACTAACCCAATCTTCTAAAAATTCTCTCATTAAAAAACAATGCCACAGAAATAATCCTAAAAACACCACATTCTCTATCTCTAATATCTTTAAAACATGCCAATACCCTCCTTATTCTCTATTCCCTAATTCCTGAATATGCCAATACCCTCCTTATTCTCCATTCTCTATTCCCTATTCTCTGAATATGCCAATGCCCTCCCTAATATCTCTAAAAACATCACATTGTTATATAAAATTGTAAATATCTTGTGTTTCTTACATGAAACTGTAAAGACATGTAAAATTGACCAGTCTCTCGTCTACCCACCATCAATATAACGTACGTGCATAATGTGTAAATATAAAATGCAATAATCTTGCTCTACTCAATAATTGGACGTGTGAAGGTAGTAGATGTCACCATTTCTTGTCCTACTTCAAAATTTAAATTAGCAGATGGTGGTTGATGAGAAGATAACAATGCAAATGAAATTATTATGACTTCTTTTTCACAATTTGCCATTTTCTTTATAACCAAGAATGTACAGAATAAGCACTAAGTTATGTTGAAGTTATGTTCAACATAATTTGAAAAGTGAAAAATATAAAAATAGCCGAATAGAATATGTCAAACAGCTAGTGGGCTACAAACAACTTCAATCAACATCAATCCACCGAAGAATGACGAGGCCAACTAGCATAAAATTAAGTAGATATCTATAAAATTATTGAATTGTTTAACGATTGTGCTGTCTACGACTCGCATGGCTGAAAGCCTCTGTGAGTCTGTGGGCCCCTCAAGGAAATTCCCAATCTATCCCTGTAATCTGTTTTGTATTGTACTGAATGAAACATATGAAAAGATTCGATTCTCAGTACCAAATCAGATAAGATAAGATTAAATACGCTGATCGCTGATCACTGATCAATATCCTTCCAACTCTGGCAAGATTTTTGCAGACATTTTTCTCAGACAAGATTTTTGCAGACATTTTCGATATCTGAATAAAGGTCGGACTGCTGGTCCTGCTCAATGCCATTGCCGGTTAGAGATGCTGGTCTTGTTACAGAAACGAATGGCGAGGTAGAATCACCGAGCGTACGACTAGATATAATGGCTACCTCACTAGCCGGAGCCGGATATGAAGGTCGTAAACTGGTTTCTCCATTCGAACCGCAGATGGAGCCAATCGAATCTCGAGAGTCCAGGAGTCGCAGCGAAAAAGCAGCAGCTCCCGAGAAGAAAATTACTCTGTTTGCCTTCAGGCTTGCTATTCTGGAGAAGGCCGCCAGCGGGCTCGGAACCTTGGCCTTTGTCTGGGCCACTGTCGTCCTCCTCGGAGGCTTCGCAGTAACTTTAGGAAAGGTAGACTTCTGGTTCGTGAGCATAATATTGTTGACAGAAGGCGCTCGCATCTTCAGCCGAAGCCAAGAGCTCGAGTGGCAACACGAGACGACGCTAATATCCGTGGCGACACTCAGAGACAGTGCTAAGCGGCTGAGTCGCAGGTTCTATATTAATGGCAACAACTCTATCTTAACACGAATCTGCATATGGTTTAGATATAAAAATACCCAAACCCCGAACATCAAAATTCCGGAAGAAAATTGTGATGTCAATAATGATGGTTTATTGAAGAGGACTTGGTCGACCTCTAAGGTTCAATTGGTGCCTTATACAGGGTGGCTCTCCATCTCCAGAAACGCTAGCCAGATGCTTTTCTGGCTTCAATTGGTGTCGGCTTCGACATGCGTTGCGTTGTCCCTCTATCGGCTAGCCAGGCAAGACTTCGGCGTAGATGTAGGTAGGGATACCAAAAATCGGAAAGCGGCTCTCGATATTTTCTACGGCCTCGCCCTAGCCGAAGCGCTTCTGTTCCTGCTCGAGAAGGCCTACTGGCAATGGAAGATCATTGCACGAAAATTGCTCACGGAGGTGAACGCAGAATATGGCTTCAGTCGTTCAGAAATCCGCACGGTTCGACGTTTTTTCTATGATACATATTCTCGGTGCGTCAATGGAAGCGTTTTTGATGGGTTGAAGATGGAATTTGTATCATACAGCATGGAGCTGCTGCAGTCCAGCGCTGTTGATCTACAGCTGACAGGGGCTCGAGTTCTGTCGGCGCTTGCGAATAAAGATCATTTTTCAGAAGAGACTTTGCGGGCGATCGGAACCATGCGAGATGTGGTGGAGAGGCTGATCGAGATACTGAATTGGAGGAACTATCACGAGCAGGAGATTCGAAGAGCGGCTGCAGAGATCATTTCCAAATTGGTTAAAAAAAACCAGAATCGCATTCGAGTGACGGCCATCGCTGGGTCCATGGAATCTATAGCATCTTTGCTTTACGATAGCAAACAGATTGAAATCCATTCGAGGCAGTACGGGAATGCATACGATTACTCTGTTTTCAGTCTGCTGGGCTTGAAGATATTGAAAAACTTGGCCAACGAGCACGACAACTGCGCTAAGATAGGCAGCAGCAGAGGGCTACTTCCTAAAATTATAGGGCTCACAGAATTAAATCGGAACGCGTCCGAATCACAAATCAAGACGGCAAAGCTCGCTCTTCAGCGCATGGGAATGCTGGCAGGCAGTACAGGCTCGACAGGGAAGGCCCTGAGGAAAGGGATCTCGGAGATAGTCTTCGCCATAAGCAATCTAAGGGACGTTATTCATTACAGAGAAGTAACGACGCATCGTCTGCAAATCCTCGCCATTGACATATTGACGAGTCTTGCTCTCGAAGAAGAGGGCCGAGAGATCATCGGCGGCACTGGGGGAGTTTTCCGTAGTCTTCTCTGTGTGTTTTTCACGGAGAGGATTAATAATAATATAATAAGTGGATCAGGCGAGGATGAAACAAAGGACCTCGTGACCAAGGCAGGAGAAGCCCTGGCTCTGCTTTCACTCGAGAACAAGCAAAACTGCGGAAGAATGATGAACATTAAGCTACGCGATCACCCAAATTTGATCACGAGACTGACCTCTGTGCTAGACGACCCAATTCAGGGTTTTCATGTAGCCAGAATTCTTCGGAATCTGTGCGCATATGCAGAGGCAGATTATGTTGCATTGAGGAAAATCAGTGCAACAGCAGCGCAGGTAGAGTTTATTCAATTAATAGCATTTCGTTCTAAAATTACAGTCTTGTGAGTTCACAATTCGATCACACAAAAATTTCATCCAATTGATTAATTTCTTGTGATATTTTATGCCAGGTTTTGAAGTTTGTGATGGAGCAACTAAGCGAGCATCAGGAAGCAGCAATAGGACTTGCTGCGCAGATCTTCAAGTTCATAACCAGATCTGAGTTCGATCGTGTGTTCGAAGAATCGAGCGGTGTAACAAAAAGTTCGCTGATTTGGGAACTTGTAAAAGTTATCAAGAAGCACCCACGTCCGTCAAACGAGGTTCCGAGTATTAGACGATTTAGCATCGAGCTTCTGATCAGTGTTATGGAGATAGACAGGGTTTCTGTATTAAGCAGTTTGACCATGGAAATGAGAGAAGAGTTGAAGGAGACTTTGGAGGGAGTTATGGAGACGACGTCAGAAATAGAGAGTTATAGTACATTCTCTGGTAGTGTAGGTGTGAGTAGGCATCGCCTCCCCATCTCGTCTCTGGTACAGTCTGCGATGGAATTGCTTGGTGATTTTTAGAAGGAAAAGTGACAGCATATGTGATGCACTGGACCCGCACGCCGTATAAAATATTCTCTCGAAAGAAAATGTTGGGTGAGATATCTTTGTCATGCTTACGTAGAGTGGCCATGGTGAATGGACCTGGTTCGTGATTTTTTCGTGTTGGTGTGAAACGTGCCGTGCACTTTTAAAGTTGCCACTAAAGTTAATGAGTGCGCAGGTTATCGTCATTGAATTTGTGTAAGTCGGCATAATCTTTGGAGGGGTTAACTATCATATTAAGATTTTAACTAGTCTTAACACGGTGCGAAAAGCTATCATACCTGTGTTAAAATTTTAAAATTTTGTTATTTTTTATAATTTAATAAATAATTTAACTTTAATTGGTTATACCTTTATACTTGTTATATCGTTTTTGTTTTTAGTAAAAATGTTTCGAAATTTCTAAATAAATTTTATAAAGGTTATTACAGTTTTGAAAAATTTAAACCGAATAAAAAATAAATTTTAATTTTTTTAAAATTTGAATTTCTATGGAGGAGAACAAAAATATTTAAAAATAAAAAAACTTCGATCTTGTATTCAATCAAGTATCATAACATTTAATAAAAACATTTAATAAAAGGTAGGTTTATTATTAGTTAGTTACTGATTTATTTTTACACTTTATTTTTTAATATTAATATTTACTTTATAATTTTATTAATAAAATTATACAATACAATAAATATAATTATTCATATATTATATTATATTTTTTTTTCTTTAACAATTTTAATTTTTTAATTAATAATTTAATAGTGAATTTAATATAAAATAAATTACAACATATTTTTAGTTACAATATTCATTTAAATTAATTGATTGCATAGATCATTTAGATTTTTTTTTTTAAATACAATTTTTTTTAATTAATTTTAAACAATAAAAAATATTGATGTTGAATTTCAAAATTTATATATAAATATTTTAATTCATTTTTTTAAATAATAAATAATAATATTAATAATTTAATTTTAAGAGATATAAAAATGATATTATATGTAAGGCTATTTTAAATTGGGGTTTACATATATATAGTTTTGGATCTTTTTAATTTTATAAACATTTAAACTAGTAATTGTCTTAAAAAGTGCAAAGAGATATGATAGGTTTGTTAAATTGGAAATTTTTTACTTTGGTTTCAAATAATGATTGTCATATTAAATTTAATATTTTAATTAATTAATTAATTTAAATATATGCATTGTGGACAAGCCAACTAAAAAAACACACTTACAACATAGTGAAAAAGATATCATGAAAAATTTCATTTTTATTTGTATTTCCATTTGCATTTTCACATTTTATTTTTATTTTTTTTAATGTTTAAATAAAACTTTGTCACATGCCTACTGGCCTCATACTTTATGATCCATGATTGTGGAGAAGTGAAAGACCAGTTCACCAACAATATTTTTTGGCTTAAAAGAGAGAAAAAGGAGTGTGATGCCCTAGAAGAAAAGGACCAGAAAAACTACTTTAAAAGAGTGTTGGACACTTTTATTAAGACATGAAAAATGATAGATTGGGGAAGAGCACTAGCTGTAATGACCTGTTTATATCATTAAAAAATAGTAGATCTACAATGATCTCTTGAACAAATAAGATATGAATACAACAATATGGACATAAGCATAATATAATTGCAATAATATAACCCATCCATTGTGAACATTCCAATGACCTAAACAAATCTTATTGACAACCTCTTATATATAATATAAAACAATAATTAAAATTTCATTTAAAGTAAAAATTAATAAAAATAATAATTAAAATTTTTATTTTAAATTAAAAACAATGAGAATATAACAATTAATTAATTGTTTGTTGGTTATTATCTTTTATTTAATAAGTATTATATTATTTATTATTTCTTGTTTTTATTTTAACTTTTTTTCTTTTTTTATTATTTTCAAATTGATTTTTATTGATTTTGATTATAATATTTTATTACATTAATAATTTTCCTAAAGTTTAATTATATTATTTTATGAATTTTTGGTCAATGATTGAATATGAATAGGGAATACAATGCCCCCATCTTTAAATCTGCTGAATAGCTGGGTTTCATGGGCACAAATGCGGTGGAATGGAATGAGTACAAAGCGGATCTCCAACGAATTGATTTTTCCTTCGACAATGCAGGGGACAAGCTGATTTGGGCAGGCAAGATGGCGGATAATTCACTAGTGGTTAAAAATGTATATTCTAATATAAATAATGTGTTAATTTTGGACCACATTTGTATTGGTTTTGAAAAATTCTGGAAGAGGCAAATCCCGACCAAAATTCTGCTTTTCTGTTGGCTGGTGTGGAGAAATAAAATACTAACGTGGGATGGCCTCATGAAACGCGGGGTACATGGGCCTAGTAGGTGTGTTTTCTGCCTATGCGATATAGAAACTGTTAACCATATATTTTTTACATGCCCATACATTGCAAGCATATGGGAGCTTTTTAACAAAAATATTCTAAGCACCGAATGGGAACCATCCACCTTTATTGAGACTGCAAACAGATGGGACATGGTGCCAGGTCAATATCAGTCTTTGCCCTTCTTTTTTGTCTGGGAAGTGTGGAAATGCAGGAATAGGCATATCTTCGAGGATGCTCCGATTAGACTTTCTCTGATTCACAGTGAAATCATGGGATGGATCAGGGACAGGACTCAGAACAATAAATCCATCCGGGACGAATCTAAAAGGTTACGCCCTCACCCCATATCATTGCCTGCCCTTTTCTTTGATGACACATGTCAGGAAGGGATTATGGGATGCAGGGCATGGCTCAAGGTCTCACAAAAGGAATGGATCCATGTCTGTTGGAATGGGGGTCGAGGTACAAACAACCTGGCAGAATTAATGGCATTACGGTGTGGTTTGATAGCTGCAAATAACCTGAAGCTGCATAAAATTTCCATTTATGGTGACTCAAAATTGATCATTGACACTTTCTTGGGTCTCTGTCCTAAATCCTCAATATCCTCCCATGGCTGGTTCAAGCGAGCTAAATACCTATGGGAGAAACTGGAGTCTCCTCCCTTATATCACATATATCGAGAGAATAACACAAGAGCAGACTTATTGTCTAAGCAGGGATTGAAGATGGTATACAGTTTTTTGCAAGTAACACAATATATAGACAATATCAAAGTATGGGCAAAGGAGATACCAATTCCATGATACAACGCCCGGAGGAAGATAAGGGACACTAGTGAGTTTTTTTTTTTTAGTAGTTTTTCTCCTTCTCAACTGCTATCAGCACTCTTGCATTTTTTTACCGATTAACCAGTACATGTTCACAAGCGAGCTTGAACACAAAGCCTTTTATGAGACAAATGAACCTTATACTATTATGCAAGCGAGCCAGTTATATAAATAGAAGCGAGCCTCGTAGAATTTTAAATAGAGATGAAGCTGCATTGCAAGCGAGCCAGATATGTCAAGCAAGGCAGTTTTGTCAAGCGAGCCAGTTATATAAATACAAGCGAGCCTGGTTAAGTTTTAAACAGAGATGAAGGTGCAATGCAAGTGAGCCTATGAAGACTGAATAAGCGAGCCAGTGACAAATATCAAGCGAGCCGAATTTTGTATAGAAATGCAAAGTATACCAAAGCACTCTTCACTGTTTTCTTTATACTGTAGCTATAAAATCAACGTTTATATGTGACCAGAGTGCTGATACAGAACTAAAGGTAAGTTGGTAAAGCTCAAATATGAATGTACAACCAAATGATAGTTGAAGATAGTTATGGGCTGGAGATAGTTATCATGTTACATTTTTCTCCACATGCATAGGTTTTATCATCCTACCATCTATGGCTGATATATGCAGATGAATGTATTGTCTTATACATATAATACAATTGTTTTTTTCTTTCTGGAAAAAAAAGTGTTTTGGATGAGCACAATCATCCTTATTACACTAAGTAGTTAGACATGGGTGGGCTCTAGAAATTATGATGTGATCTTCTGGAAAATATTTGAAAAATAGACATGGATAACATAAGCTTACATTGTAAAAAAAAATTCAAATTTATTTCCATCACTTTGCACGACCTATAGGTTTATGGTATTATCATATGTGACCTTTCTACTCACATTTACATCAACAGTGAATTTCACACTCATTAAATATATAAATCTGAAAAGGTGCGCACACTTATTTAAATATACTAAATTCAAAACGAAAACACATGCAATTTCATAAAATTTAACCATATGAAATTTAAAGTTACACATTTAAAATAGGAAATTAAAAATGTGCATTTCATAATTAAAAATAACACTAATCAAATATATAAATCTGAAAAAGGTGCTCACTTATTTAAATATACTAAATTCAAAACTAAAACACATGCAATTTCATAAAATTTAACCATATAAAATTTAAAGTTACACATTTAAAATAAGAAATTAAAAACATGCATTTCATAATTAAAAATAACACTCATTAAATATATAAATCTGAAAAAAGTGCCCATTTATTTAAATATACTAAATTCAAAACGAAAACACATTCAATTTCATAAAATTTAACCATATGAAATTTGAAGTTACACATTTAAATACGAAATAAAAAACCTACACTGCATAATTAAAAATAACAGTATGCACACTTTGGTTGTCTCAAACAATTGAGAGCTAGAATACATATTAGTTACTAAATTATGGCAATAACATTTAAAAAACAACATTCTCTATCTTTGGATAAAACAGAATTAACATAACCCAATCAAACCATCATTCTTCAATAAAGTAAAAGTAAAAAAGATGTTGTTTATTGTCATTATAAAGTTCACATGCCATTAGGAGTTCAAGGTAAAGATTTCATATTTTTATTTCCTTTGTTTCCGTCAGTGGTTGTGGTATGGGGTTGGGAGTGGGGGAGATTGTTTGTTTCCCTTTGGGCCTTTCAGTCCATCAACCTAAGAATCCACCTACAATGCACTTACAAATGGAGTTTCCTTCTTGATTATTTTCCTTGGATTGTAGAAATAAGAATTGCAATTTGTGTTGCTTAAAATGAGTTTTTGAATATATATATATATATATATATATATATATATATATATATATATATATATTCAATGCCTTCAAAATCTGTGAGACACTTGTATTGTAGAGAGTGTACAGTTCAAACTTCTAATTCCAACACATTTTCATCAAACATTTTACAAATTCATCTAGAAAATATACCCTACAAACTCTCAAAACTTATAATGAATATACTAAACTTCTTGAAATAATTAAGATATCTCTTTGCTATTTCCTAGGCTTCCATCCATTTTATATACAAACATTTTATTTCAATACCATATCCTACTTAAAGTTTAGCTGTACATGATTAAATGTTCCTTCATGTGCAAGTACATCATTAAATGTTCTTTCATGTGCAAGTGTCAATATATCACTTAATTAATAAAATTTACTTTAAATTTCACACTCATATTTTTATTAGTGTCATATCCTGCTTGGGATTAGATAGATTTGTGAATCATCCATGAAATGTCACAGTGATATGAAATAACTCCAAATTTGCATCCAATTGCACAATCCTTCCAAATTTACATTTAACTACAAAATCTACCAGCTACACATGTTTTATTTAAAAAACAACTCTAAATTTACATTGAATTCTACAATAAATATGAAATAATACTAACATTGAAATATACACTTTACCAACACCACGCGGTTTTATTTGCAGATTTAATTAATTTGAAATATATAATATATTTTATTAGATATTTTCAAAAATTTTGAAAATTTAAAATTACAAAATTAAATAATAATTATGAAATTTAAATATTGATATTTCATTTACAATAAAATTTCAAAATTCCATTTATTTTACGGCTTATTTTATGGCTTGAATTTAATTCATGCGTCACTTTCCTGAAACCATAGATTTAACTTGAGTGAGACCCAATTAAAGACACGTTCAAGTGCATTCAGCTAGTTTGGATATATAAAATGATAAGTAAAACGAGAGGATGAGGCACTTTATGTACATTAGTTGTGGTTTCTTTCAGTTCTCTTTTTCTGTCATATTGTGTATTCGGACTTTAGAAGAGATCACAGGGAGCACATGCAGCGTTGATGCATGCTGATTGGTCATAGTTATTCAAAAAAGTTAGAAGAGGAGGGAGCACATGTAAGGTTCATGCACGTTGACTCTTCATGGTTATTCAAAAAATTATACAACATGGAATTGCTTGAGTAATGTTTTTTAAGAAACAAACTTTGACTATAGCCTTATACTTCTATATCTTAACAATCAAAACTCAGCAAAACTAGTTTTAAGAACATTATGGATACTCAACTTATTAGTCCTTGCCAGTAGGCAAGGGACTATAGTAATCGGTTTTTTAGACTAGTATTAGTTCCCTCGGAAATTTGTAACATTAAACCTAAAGTTTTTGCGAGATTTTGTTTTTCTTTTCTTTTCTAATATCATATCAAGTACTCGCACTGTCCTTTTTCGGCCAATGGCTGGTTTTGAGGTCTTATTGACCTATTCCCGAGGAAGAGAGCCGGACAAGGATTCAAATCATTAGGTTAAGAGGGAATAGCAGCGAAAAATTATGTTATTGGAATTCATAGTCGACTAATGTTAGCATTAGTACACTAGCATTAGATGTTTCGCCTATTATGAGTCGTGAAGGCGTTGTTATTATGTTGTCCTATGCTTTGTTATTATGCTACCGACTCCTATTATGCAAAGTCTTGAAGGCCAACAGGTGCAAAGTCTTGAAGGCTAGTAGGTGGATGCATGTTGTGGTGGTGGCAGGCAGGTACCAACAGCTCAATGCATATTGTTGTGGTGGCGTGCAGAGATGTGAGGCTTTTCCCACCCTCCATCAAATTCATTATATTCATTAAATTCATTATCTTAATTACCTAGAACGAGTTTTGCGAGAGCCATCAAATTCATTATCTTCATTATATGGAACAATTTCTGCTAGATATTTTCCTTCTCTATGAGAGATTTTCCTTATATGGCCTCAATGGCCTCAAGGCAATCCTTGTCTTATTCCTCTCAAAGCGCCTCAGTCTATCTCAAGTTTGATCAACAAAGATGTTTCATCTCTTCACAATGGTGTGTGGCGTGCTATGCAAGTCTGTGGCTGGGAGCAGTGATTAACGATTCCGTGGTTGGTAAACCATCAGAACCAATTTTCTGTAACCCTCATATTGAAATTGATAAATAGATTAACATGGAAGCCTCTATCTCAAGTTTGATCAACAAAGATGTTTCATCTCTTCACAATGGTGTGTGGCGTGCTATGCAAGTCTGTGGCTGGGAGCAGTGATTAACGATTCCGTGGTTGGTAAACCATCAGAACCAATTTTCTGTAACCCTCATATTGAAATTGATAAATAGATTAACATGGAAGCCTATATATTTTGTTTCTCATGTGATAGGGAAAATTTTTATAACAATATTGTATCTATATCTTCTCTATGAAGTGGGGAATTGGGTGATGTCCATGGCTGCAATACCAGACCCCAATCCTATAGCTCACAAAGCTTCGAGCTATTTGATGTGGAGCACTTCCATGCGTCTATTATTCATAGAAATTGGCACTGGAGGCATTGGGTGTTTCTTTTCTAGTTTTATTAAAGTCATAATTAGAGCTGTAAGGTCGAGGAAGAAAGAACCTGGTTATGTAAATTGTGAACTAAGCAAAAAGACAAAGTCATGAATTCATCAATAGTACATATTTGGACCAGAAAGACATGATGTTTATACATGAAATCAGGTCTGAGAAAAATTACCTTTAGGAGTGGGAGCTTCAGTTTTCTCGAACTCATCAAGAACAATAAGCACATTTCTGGGGTGAACTCATCAAGAACAACATGCACATTTCTGCGGCGTTGTTATTTAGAGATATCGATGAAAAGCTTAGCTCTTCTGGCTTGGCTGTGAACCAACATTGCTTGGAAAATTACTTCAGTTGATACTCTATGCCATTTTGAAGACCACATATTCAATATCGGTACAACTGAGTTTGATATACCCATTTTATGATTCAGACATTAAAACCTACCGCAAACCTACTGCAATGAAAGGAGAACATGGACCTTCACACCTGAATAAAAATATACCTATCAACTTTGTACTTTATGGAATCTCTTTATGGATACTAGGCTATACTTGATATTAGCAGGTCAGAATTAGATCTTTCCACCTTACCTTTCTTACTCTCTTCAACCTAGAAAAAATAGAGTTCTTCTCAATGATAAAGCCAGGAATTCCTTGAAATGGAGTTGCAGTCTGGAAAGGGGAAACATGTTGTAAATGTGCTACAGTGGCCATTTGTGCAATTCCTCTTAAGGGTTGCCCTGACTAAGGGTTGATCCGTGGTTCCTGCGTAATTCGACCTCGAAGCAAGGGACATTCATTTGTGTGGCGCCCTTCAGTCTTGAAATTGATGCACCATTACTGTTATCAACCAACCTTAGCCTTGATGAGTTCTGAATCTGCTTGATCAGCTGCCATTTTCAATTTAAAATTATTTCAACTTATTCAAATCGGGCGCTGAACCAACCACCGCAATTTTGGTATTCCTCGGATATCCTGCCATGGATTCAATCCGCATGGCCTGCTCCAATGCTTCTCTATAATTAGCAATTTTATGCTTGCATCAAGGAAGCTGGGTCAAAGGTAATAATCCTCTGATGAACCCTTCCTTGTGCCGTTATTCGGGGATAGAAAGCTGATTAGGTGTGAGATATTGGCCATCAACGACACAAGAAACAAGCTCGAATTCTTGGTGCAACAAAGCTAAAGGAAAGGATTACACTTGCTGTTTCATGGTTGTTTCATAGAACTAGGATGTCGAGGAATTGGTTCTGAGAAATTTGGAATCCAGTATTTGGCCTATCTCCCAGTACTAATAGAACCTAAAATTTTTCAGCTGACAAAATCGTTGGAATCTATCAAATTTATCTCAGTATCATAGACTCAATACTTATTATTTGCTGAGATAGTCATATTTGTACTCGAAACTACTACATTAGAATCTTCAGAATCAGCTGTAGATCTAGTTTTTCGGCGTTTTCGAAGACCCTTGGAAGATGAATATATAGAGGTCACAAAACTTGAGTTTCTAGTTAGGTTAGCTTCAATTCTTGTTGAAGAGATAGTCTGTATCCCAAGTGCTTGTGCAAACAGCCTCTGGGCAGCTCTTCCAGGAATGTGTGCATTTGACATCCTTGTCATCAACGAAATATTTTGAGGATGAACTCTTAGTGCCTTATTGATAGAGGGTTGATCCACCTCAACCCTTGAATCATTTTCCTCAGGTCTCAAATGAGATGTCAAGGAAGTGCTTCTCTTGTATAACTTCACCTGAATCTAAAACATGGTAGGAATTCTTGTTTGAAGGAATACCTACAAGGAAACTTTCCACATCGACAACATTTTTTCTTCCAATTTCATGTCTTGTTGTTAATTCTGAAGCACCTTTAGAAGGACAATTTTCAAATGGAAGCCCCAATGCCTGGTAAAACATTCTCTTAGCAGCTGCACAGGTTTGTACTCAAAAGTGGCTTTCGCAGGCTGCAAAGACACATTTGTAACTTGTGATGAATCATTCAAGGCTTTCTTTGTCATATTCTCATCTATAAAAGGAACCCTTGTGTTTGCATATTTATCTGTCATTTTATCATCTATACAGAGAACCTCCGATTTCAAGTTCCTGCTCATCGTTCTTTTAACTGCTGTAGAAGGTGACTATCCCAATCTGACCTTTGCATTCTGTGGTGCTGTGGCAACATCCTATAATGTCTCACCCAAGTTTTTATGCTCCATTTTCACATCTATATATGGAACTTTTATATCCAACACCTTATCCTTGCTTTTGTGATCTGTGCATAAAGCATCTACGTTCAAGTATTTTTCCATCATTCTTTTCGTAGCTGTAGCAAGTGTGTGTTCACAACTATCCTTTACAGGCTGTGGTGCTACTCTTTGTATTTGTGATGATGCATGATTCGAGCATTTTTCTTTCATATTCTCATCTACACATTGAAACTCAGTATTTTTAACCACATCAGGCTTCTCAGAAGATGAATCTACCAAGATCCTCTTTCCCAAAGCATGAGAAATCATCCTACGAGCAACTACCAGTACAATTCTAGGTCTTGGCACTACATGATCCTTTGGCTTGTTGATTTATTTAGATGAACTAGGAGAAAATATATGTTCCCTTGCAGCCAGGTAAGCAACTTCCCTCTATTCAAATGATATGGAAGGAAATTGCTCAGTTTTCTCCTTATGCTGCAAGTCTTGTAATGTCATATTCCATTTTAGTAATTGACAAGTAGCTTGTGGACTTTGAGTATCAAAGCATCCATATGATACAGTCAATTCTTCTGACGTTTTTTTTAATATTATATTGTTAGCGTCGGTATTCCGACACTAGCTTATCTGATGTTTTTTTTTAAATGGTTTGTATCCGTCGGTAATCTGACGTTAAGTTTTTTTTTAAATAATTTGTGTCATCAGTATTATGAACTTTTAGCACCGTTGCTCTAGCGACATTTACTCTTTTTTTTTTTTAATTTGTTTCGTCGGTCTTCTGACCTTTTAGCACCGTCGCTCTAGCGATGTTTACTTTTATTTAAAAATTTTGGTTTCGTCGGTCTTACGACCTTTCAGTATCGTAGCTCTAGCAACGCATAGTTTTTTTTTTAAATGTTTGTGCCGTTGGTATTTCGGGGTATAGAGCCGTCGCTCTAGCAACGTTTAATTAAAAAAAATAAAAATTGTTGCATCGGTCTTCCAACCGTTTATTACCGTCATTTTAGTGATGTTTGGAGGCATTGGCCTAGTGACGCTTGTGTCCGCCGGAAACGTGAAGACTCATGAAACGTCAAAATTGTGACACCAATATAAAACGTCAGAGATAGCGTCGCTATACCAATGGATAAGTCAAGTGGAGAAAGTCTGAATTTAGGAGAAACCACATTTTGCCGCACCTCCAAACGTCACTCTTGGGACGCCTATGTGTTGCAAGAGCGAAATTTGGCAGTCGTAATTTGGGGAAAATGTGCTAGTGGTTTGTTTTGTTTCTTCACTTAACTTACATTAATTCATCTATACTTAGTCATATCTGCACTCAATCTCACATCAATACTTAGATCTTCTCGTTTCCCACACTTCCACCGAGAAAATTTTCACTTTCCTTAGCCAATTTTCACTTTCCTTGGCCAATTTTCACTTTTTCCATTTGGGCACTGCGCAATCCTAAGACTCAAGCTAAGATCTTGGCCTCTGAGGTTGCGCAGTGCATAGTACAGGCTAGACCAACTGTACACTACAAAGTTCCATGGCTAAGTCTACCCCCTTGGCCACTGATATTGTGCAATGTGCAGTCTCTCCTAGTCTCTGCCCAGGCTGAACTGTGCACTGCACAGTCTCAAGCCTCAGGTTGTGTCCTTGGATGGTGGGACTGCATAGTGCGCAATTCCCATAGTCAATCTCCATTTCTTGTGGATGAAAATTGTGTGACCCCTCTCATCGGTTGCTCGATTTTCTACTTGATCATGCTTTGAAGTTAGATTTGCAAAAGGAAAATGTTTACTTGCCGTGAGTGCCTTTTTTGTCCCCATGTACCATAATTGTTGAGTACTTCACTCTAGCAGTCATTGTTACCATGGCACCAATGAGATATGCTTCAAAAGAGACCAGTAAAAGTAGTACAGGGGAAGTAGTTGAGCAAACACAGGTAGACTTTCCAGTGTATGCAGATACTCAATTGTTTGTGGAAAAGGATTCAAATCTTAAGATGGAACAAGGTTAATGAAGATTTATCATCAAATAGCTTCAAGAATATCTAGAGGACCGACTAGTTTACATTGGCGTTTAGCAGTAAGCATTACACAAGGTTGGATGCCGGTATCTAACCTTCCCATGTGCAGATGTCATCAGCTAGATTGTTTCACATATTGATGAGAATGTCATGACATTAAGCAATGCCAATAGAAAAAATATTGCTACCTTTTGGGTGAAAGATGATCAAATTATGTACCATCTTCTCGAGCCAACAAAGCTCATAGACTCATACTTTTATGCCACCAACAACTATGTGAGAACAAGAGACATTGTTAAAGGTTTGGTGAAAGAACCTTCAAAGCTTCGACATACACCTACCCATTCATACAAGACAAAGTATATCAAGAGGGCCTACTATCTCTTGGTCATCT
This sequence comes from Pinus albicaulis, assembly GCA_034641835.2. Taxonomy (NCBI): domain Eukaryota; kingdom Viridiplantae; phylum Streptophyta; class Pinopsida; order Pinales; family Pinaceae; genus Pinus; species Pinus albicaulis. The sequence continues at coordinate 5,777 of JAXQQM020058424.1, read as the reverse complement.
TAGCTTGTAGAATTCACGCTCATCAGAGCATAGAGACCTTTACTAAAGGGTGAGAAGTCTTATTGAACCAGCTTGTGAACAAGGTGAAGTCATACAACTGGTCAGACTTGTTGGCTCGACAGTTGAGAGCCCATGTAGCACATGCCTGATATCCTCCTAAGGGTGAGCAAGAAAGGTTCTATATGTATGTATATCTTGTGGATGCGATTTGTGCACAAAATCACTTCGCTGGCATGAACTAGACATGGAAGCCATGACACCCTGCTGTGTATGTTAATTGTAAGTTGTTGTCGGATTGCATTCATAGAGGAGTTATGGAACAAATTACTGACCATTTCATCATTCTGTTATACAATATTATCTTTGAGGAAGATCCACCTTGCATGTCATGTGGAGAAATGGAGGCAATATCAGAGATCATGAATTGGTTTTCCATACCGGACAACACACTCCTTGGAGTGTTCGGTGGACAAAATTTGTAGCATATTCTACCAAGGTATGCCACCGACAAGCTTTTCATACAATAAGTGTCATATCATCTCGCCATAGGGTTTCCAGTTGCTTTTCACAGGAAGAATAAATCACCATGGCCCACTCTTCCTTTGCAGACCAGATTATATGAGATAAACTATCTCAAAATTGTTGATTTCGAAGGAAAAGCCATAGAAATTTTTTAGTTCAGTACGAAAGACTTCAATCCATACGTTCCAAGGGGAATTTTCAAATACCACTATGCGAGAATATATTATAATTGGCTTAGTGGGACATTTCATTGGTCGAAGGAGGATCCATGGAGAAATTGTTACAATTCCTCCAAACTCTACGTTTCAGTTAGTATAGTACGAACTCCACGAGCCATTCCACATAGGGTAGTAACTCCAAAAGCAACAACAATAGAAAGTAGCAACCCAATACAATATAAGGGAAAGAGAAAGGTTGTTGAAATCCTAGAGGGAGAGGAAATTTGCAAGATGAAAGGAGATCCAATCCTCATGAAAGAAACTTTAGTAGTAGAAGTGAAAAGGAAGTAGAGGATGCAGAGATAAGAGTGGAGGGAGAGAAATATAGCTTGCAGGAAGCATAACTAAGGGTTTATATAGAAGAACAAGAACTCAGGGAGGAACAGGATAAAAGGAGGAGAGAACAAGAGGAGAAATAAAAGCAGGAAGTAGAAGAAAGGCAGGGCGCAATAACAACAGAAACAATGCAAAAGCAAGTAGAAGAGTAAGAACATAACCAGAAAAAACAGTGGACGGGAGCGAAAAAATGCAGAATTGGCAGATTTCTCAGTAGATTGAATACTTTATTGAATTTGTAGACATGGAGTTGGAATCAGAGCCGTTGTGAATATGTTGACCTAATGTCACCATGCACCACATGGCACCGTTCAATCTCCACTACCTACAGTCATAGAGGTAGCCCCGAGAGAGGAAGGGGAAATAGTTCCTCTTGATGATCATCCAGTAATGGATGTGTACAATTTGTCGTACGATGAATTAGAAAAGAAGATTGTACAAGCACGAAGAAAGCATTTTTCGGATGATCACGCGTCTCCTACATTCATTATAGAAAAGGTGATAGTGGCGAACACCAGGAAGAATCCTAATACCATTGTTGAAGCCAACTTGGCCTTTACAGGTGAAACAAAATCAAGCATTCAGTATTTGACATCTGAGAATAAAAAATTGGCACAAAACTTACAGGATTCCAGGAAAGAGGTAGAACAACTCCACGCAATAGCTTAGAATGCAGCTTCTGCGAGGCCCACATGGAGACAATGCGAGCAACAGTACTTGGTGAAGTATCCACTCTTGGAGAGACCATGCGGAACCTCTATGAGGATTTGGTTACCGTACATAAGGAAGTTGTCTGCTTGCATGGCTTGCAATAGTAGAGAAAATACTGTGTCAAAACTCTTAGGAATGTACAAGTTGTCATCTCCTTCGTGCATGAATGTAGAATGCGATACAAAGGGACACTGCTAAACATGGGAAAGATAATGAAGCCACAAGAAGAGTTGTAAAAAGTGAGAGCTTGAATGTTGATCTAGAATAACAAGAAGATCGCCTCGTTCATTGGTAAAATTCAGGCCTCATATGTATGGTTATACAATTGTTTGGATGTCTTGGTGAAGGCACAAAATATCCCATCACTTGGTCCACTCATCAAAGCCAAGCCCAAGAACTAAGTTAGGTAGGATATCGAAGAGTACTTGGAGCAGCTGAGACATATTTACACCAAGGAATATTTAGAGATGAACAAACAGAACATGAAAAACTATATCAGTGGTCTTGTCGAGATTAGAACAATGTTGCTCATGCTTCAGAAGGAGGTTGAAACTAGTTCCAAATCATTGTACACCGATTTTATGGAGGCTAGAGTCCACTTCCATCTAGACACCGTCACATAGTTTGGGGATGCCATCACACAATACCAATATTGGCACCAATATGTGACCGAGAAGAATCAAGTGGAAGTTGTTGAGCTATATTTTCCCCAAAGTCAAGCATCATAGTGTTTTGTCTTGTTAGGCTATCAAGTTTTCTCTACCCTATTTTGTCTTATATGGTTATGAGTGTAAATGTAATATTATTTATAATTATTGGAAAGTGAAGATTCATGATGTAATGTAATGAGTCATTCTTTAAAATAATTTGAAGAGTCATAAGGGGAGTCAAAGAGTCACAAAGGTGAATGTGAAGGGTCACCTTCTGCCCTGCCTTTGTTATAGAAAATTATAATAACACATGTAAAGGGTTTTTGGGAGCCAATATTTTTCCTAGGCTTAGATTTCGAAGGAGCTTGGGATTTGTGAGAGAGCCTTGGCTTCTCTATAGCTTAGAGAAAGTATACTTCCTTGGAGGAGCAGGTGTTCTTGACTTTAATGTTCCATTATTGGGGCTAGTGGTTTATCAATGGTTTATGTATGACTAGAACTTTGACTTTTAATAAAGGCTCAGAGTCGACATGCTTTCATGCATATGCTGTGAATATAGTAGGACCATTCTTGTTGTATTTGAAATGTATGCTATTTAAATTACGCTTATGCTTATGAACTATTCCGTTTTCACTTGTATGAATCTTGTTGAATGCGTGTTGTTGTATTAATTTGTCACCTTAACTTGTGGACTATTTTGCATGTTAGCTCGTGATGTCATTATTTTTGTGTGTTCCTTTTAAGCTGCGTAATAACTACAATATTTTAAGGGGCTCGTTTACCTTCCCTTCATGTGTTGGAACCGTTCATGCGTTGCACTTGAATATCCGCAGGGTCACACACTTGCTCTCACCAAAGTCACCATACATCACTTTATGCATTTTTGCAGCCAAGGCATATCATTAACCACCAACTGTTGGGAATCCTACTCCAAATGGTGTGAGGTCTAGTACATACTTCATATTGGGGAGATCCCCTTAATGTTGGTGGGTCCATCACCGTCAACAATACAATGAGAGGTTGCTAACCTTACCTCAATCTATTGTGTTGTATGTTTACAAGACATAAATCATATGAGAGGATATTTTAACCATGAAGAGGAATTAAATTAATGGAATGATAATTTATTTTAACTTTTTAATTTAATATTTAAAAATAAATAAAAAATTTAAAAATTTTAATTTTAATAAAATTATAATTTAATAAAATTGTTAATACAATTTATTATCATTATCAATATAATTGTTATAACACTAATATTGTTAACATTTTTTTGTTTGTTGGGTTGTGTGAATCATCTAAAACATCCACCTAGAATCATCTAAGTCGTCAAAATCCTAGGGGATTGCACTTGGCTTGGGCCACACTAGCCCTTAACATGGTTGGAGTTTTTCCCACAAAATTTCAAATAAGTGACATTCACATCACATAGTGCCTTAACAATACAACTCATCACCATGTATTATAGGCCTCACGGGAAATATAATATAATAACTTAATTTAAATAAAAATCCTAGTATAATTATTAATTTTAATAATATTTAACATAATTTTTTCTTTCAAAGGCCCTTTATAGCTTAATATAGAGATGTTATCTCACAACATTATATTTAAAATACAATATACAATTTACAATAACAAATTAAAAAATACTAACAATAATAAAAAATCAGTATAAACTATAAATAAATACTTCAATTTCCACCTTGAATTTACATCAACATTATATACAAAGATAAAGTGATTGGAAGTAACAAAATTTTAATTTATTAGTTCTACTTTTTAGTGATTGGAAGTAATAAAATTTTAATTTATTCTTTCTATACTAATGTGTAATTATTTCACTACTCAATATGGAGTTGGCAAGTGACATCTAAAAATAATATTATTGATATTATAGTTGAGTGACATGTTGCATTTAAAACATTTTTTTTAATAACAACAAATATTTTAGTGTCATCCACAAATAAATATATCAATGCCCATATTAAATAATATAATTTGATACCAATTACATATAGAGAAAAATAAAATAGTTGAAATTAAAAGAGGAATTATATTTTCATTCAATCAACCCCCATAGATGTGCATTTACCCAATAGTGAATGCATAGAATTCAAACACTATCAACCTTCCATGTTAGATCAAGAGGAGGGACAAGTACTGCCCTCCATAGAGGACTTGTCATTATATGCTTAGGCAAAGTTGGTAAAGGAAATAGTTTTTCAAAAGACCTTTGATATATTGGGTTGAAAGTAGGTAAGGAAAAATGGTACTCCAAGGAGACTGTAGAGAAAAATATGTGTCACATATAAATATTTTGGGGATCAAAATCCTTCCTAAATGGAGAATAATGATCTATATTGGATAATTGTATTATTTTTACTCTATGTTTATGCTTTTAGAGTGGAAAAATTGGAGGAATTAGCTTGCACTGTCATTTTTAATGGTGAGTCATAGTTTGAGAAATTAGGGTATGAAACCTTCTTAAGTCATCTTGAGGCATTAAATAATGTTTTTTGAGGTCAAAATACTTTTTCTTATGTTAGATCCTTTAATGTTATTTTATAGTCAAGGATCTTTCTAGTGGTGCAAGAATTATGTCAAGAAAAGTTCATATCCAAAAGTTATGCCTCCCAAAAGTTGGCGTACGGTGTTGACCACCATGGTACAAGAGGATTCCATTCCAATCCCCATTACTCATACATATGGGTCTAGCTACATGTGGAATTTCTGGAAGACCTTAAAAGGTCCAAAATCATAATAATTGTAGTTAAGGGTTAAGGGAGTCAAATCTTACCACTAATTGGATATTAGCTATGTTAAATATTGGGCCCCTAGAAGGAGTAGGGGTTCCATTTTATACGATAATATTTTGTTCCACATTTGAGAAAAGCAACTAGGAGTTGAAAGTTAGAGAATATAACATAGGGTGGTCACGTTCTCATGTAAATTTACAAGCCAGAAGTCTCAAGTAACTGCATAAAGAGTGCATGTTCCTTTGTACCTACTATTTTTCATACTGAGAAAGGGAGCATAGCACTCTCATATTCTCATTGGGTTTCCTCCCTTATGTGTTTCCTATTGTGAATGTATTTTGTATTTCCTTTTATTCTATATTTCTCACATTTCAAATATGTTATTTATTTTATTTATTTAAGCATAAAAAAATAAATAAAGACTGAGATCTAAACATAATTAACATTCATAATAAATATTTTAGTAATTTATTAGATCTATTATGATGAACTATTATAATGGAATACCCATGGTTGTTTACAACTGAAAAACCCAACTTGATAATGAGGCATATCCTCCTCTCTCTTTGCTTCAGTTAAAA
>JAXQQM020079530.1:0-15952 GCA_034641835.2 Pinus albicaulis | reverse complement strand
CCAGCTGCCTACAATACTTGCATGATGGTCTAGTGGGATTTGGGCATTCTCTGGCAAAGTGTCCTATTTCCCCACAGTTATAACATTCCTTGTCTTCACGCTTCCCCTGTCATGACTTCCCTCCCCACCTCCCCCGCGTCCGGCGCGTGATCCCCCGGCGCGTATATTCCCTACGATGCAAAGGATTGTACACTATACAAGTTCCCACGATCTATCATCAAGTAATAAGTACGATAGTTCTGCTCATCGTGTCCCACTGACTGGTAGAATCTACACCATTGTTGCTTTAATTCTGGGACATACGCACCTAGCCGAGGGCAATGGTTTGTATCATGCAGTCCTGCTTCCCGAAAGTCGTCACACCATAGCGCAGGTCCGCTTGAACCTGGTCGTGATAGGATGGGTTCCCTACTTAATCCTGGGCGTACCGGAATAGGTCCTCCCACTTGCATGTAATCCGTCAGTAGAGGGAACTGATCCTTTGTATGGCCAGACACCCAACATCGTATGCACCATAGATCTGCGCATCCGTCCTTTCCTCGCTCCTTTCACAGGTTCTGTATTTCCATATGCATAGCCCCAAGCTGTTCCTGGATTTTCTGTACCCCTACCGATGTATCCTCTCAGGGTGTTGCTTCTAGTTTCATAGTGACTTTCACAAATTTCTCCTGCGACTCAAAGGTCTGATGACTCATTGGCATGCGCAGGTGAGGTAACAACATAGCGATGAACCATTCTGTATGATGTCTATCATCATACTCGAATCCTCCTTCCCTGATTTCCTTCTTCAATTGTTGATCATCCTCCCATACTGACTCAGATACACCTTGTTTGAAGTCCTTTACTTTCGCTACCAACTGGGAATAATATTTTGGCTTTCGAAACTGTTGCTTCAGAGCGTATTTGATATATTGAATGGATGCACTCCAATTTTGGGCAATGTATCGCATATACCATTCCAAGGCCCTATCCTCGAATGCCAAAGACAGTTGCACCCTCTTTACCGTATCACTCGCCACATTCTACGCAATCCAGACAGATTCTGCAACAAACAAAAACCGGTCCATGTCCTCATCCCCTACCTCCTTGAAGGTAGGTAGTTTTAGGTGCCGTTGAGTCTCAAATTCGAATTGATCTTATACACCTTTCTAGACCTTTTTCATTCACCTGAACCTTCCAAGTTGTCAATATCATTGTATATTAATTGTAAAAGAGCACCTAAAATGGTTTTTAACTATATTTTGTGTCTGCTGTTTGATTTAGATTTTTTCTCATTTAGCTGCGGAATCTTGCCACTTTCCGCAGCTGCTGCAACTTTCCGCATCCATTTTGTGAAAGTATATGTTACAGGTGTCTTCAGGAAAAACGAGCCATATGGGCAAGTCAGAAATGATGTGGACATGGATCGTGTCCTATTGGCTCGAGCAAATTCACCTAAGGAGGCTGCGGTCAAAGGTGGCCAAGTGGAAGTCAACCGTAGAGTCCCATGGTGACAGGACTCTGTTTCTCGTCACGTGAAGATTTATATGGCCGTTTCTGAATTGCGGGAGACAAATCAACACCTGTACATGGCTCCATAAGCCGAATTCAACATCCACTCTTCATAGATTTACTCCTCAACGCGGCCATGATCCTAGATCTCTGGACGTAATGGCTTACGTGTTCTCTATCAGCACAAACTTTAGGGAATTAGTTATGTTACCTTTGTTATAAATAACGCGTTTGCATACGCACATTAGATTAGCCTCCAGATAGTTCTGTAATGTAATTACGTTGCCACTGTGCCGTAATATCACCTTTCTGTTATGACTGCATTTTAATATATAAGAAGACTTTGTTTCCAAGCGTAATTTGTACTTGAAGTCTGTTGCCAAGGCTGGTGTAGAGGGCCCCTGCACACGCTGAGGTTTTGTGCATTATTGTATAGTTCTTGTTTTATTTCTTTAAGCTCATTGTGCCATAAGTCATTCATGTGTTTATACATTACATCTTTCATGGTGTTTATGCTTCATCTCTGTTTATAATCTTTCATGCTTTACATCTTACTTATGTCCACAATCTTTCATGTTTTATGTTTTTGTTAACTGATCCGTGTTCCTGTTTCAGATTACAAGTAGGCAGCCCGGGCATTTGCATAACTTTTTGACTAATGACATGGAATTAATATTGTTCTGCTGCTAATTTACTTTTCTTAGTTTCTGTTTAATTTCAGTACTGCTTTGTTTATTTCAGTCTTGCTCATTTGCTTCAGTAGTTAGATTTAGATATATTAAATTGCTCATGTCATTTTCAGTTACCTCCGAAAGCCACAGCTGGACTGATGGTGAGGGATTGAAGTATGAGTATGTAGTTTGATATTAGTTTACTTTCTGCAAGTTAGATATATTAAATTTCTCATGTCATTTTCAGTTACCTCCGAAAGCCACAGCTGGACTGATGGTGAGGGATTGAAGTATGATTGTGTAGTTTGATATTAGTTTACTTTCTGCAAGTTAGGAATATTAAATTGCTCATGACATTTTCAGTTACCTCCGAAAGCCATAGCTGGACTAATGGCGAGGGATTGAATTATGAATGTGTAGTTTGATATTAGTTTACTTTCTGCAAGTTAGATATCAGGTTACTCAAGTTGTTTATGGTTACCTCCGAAAATCATAGCTGGACTAATGATGAGGGATCGAAGATAAGTTGATGTAATTTGATTTAGATTTACTTTGTTGCAACTTTTGGATTTCTTTCAGCATAGTTTCTTTTGTGTTTGAACAGCAGCAAGAATAATGAGTTTCATGATCAGTAGTTCATTGTTTGTTTGACTAGAGTAGTGATGCAATTTCATTTTATTTGAAGAATTAATTTTGTCATTGTGTGTTTTTAAAATTCTTTTGAAGTTTGGAAAATCATTAGAAAGACATTGTTGTCTTGAATATAAAAAATAAGAGATAGGTTATCTTGCACATATAGTGCGCCACACTTCATCAGCTTACGAATCCCGGATTGATAAATTAATGTAGCAATTTAGGACACACTAAATTGACCAAACATTTTGGCACCGTTGCCGAGGAAGTGTAACTAGGTAGCCAATTTCTTAAAAAAAAAACAAAAACAAAATAATAAAAGAAGGGAAAACTTGATAACTTCTTGAAGTATGCTCTCCTCTTGCACCTAGTGTGATCTGGAGGATCAGAAAAGAGAATTATTGGTTTAGTAATTTCTTAAGTATGCTCTCTTCTTGCACCTAGTGTGACCTGGAAGATCAGAAAGAGAATTATTATCCCTATTTTAAAAAAAAAATGACATGAATAGAGCAAGAGATTCTAGGGGAAGGTTTATAGCTAAAGCCAAGAGTTCGATTTTCACAACTCCATCTTCTTCAAGGCATAGACAAGAATCACCACCATCTACCCCTAGCCTTAATATTTTTGGAATTCAAGGAGCAGCTGAATTAGAGGATTCTCCTATACCACCTACTAAATCTCATTTAGAAAAGGAAGAGACTCCTTCTTATCCTCCCTTGATAGAAGAACTAGAGGACTTTAAGAACTCTAAAGAAACTATCATGGCAGAGGAAATAATAGATGGATTTGGAGGTAGAGGTAGAAGAGGAGGAAACAATGGAGACAACAATGGTGAAGGAAATAATGGAAGAAATAGGGAAGGAGACAATTTGTTTGGATTCCCTATAATTGATGAGGAAACTCATACAACAATGAAAAATATCTCACCATCTGTCCTTCCTAACTTTTATGGATTGCGAAGTGAGGATCCTGAAACATTTCTGTTTGAGTTTGAAGTCGTGTGCCGAACCTATGACTATATGGAAGACTCTCAAAAACTCAAACTGTTTCCTTCAACATTGAAGGGAGCTGCTTTGAAATGGTTCATGTGATTAGCCACTCAATCTATTAGGACTTGGAATGATATGAAACAAACATTTTTGGATAGATACTTGGACTATTGTATGCCCACCAATCACAAGGATGAGGTATTCAAAATGATGCAAAAAGAAGATGAAAATTTGGAAGACTTACTTGAAAGATTTCAATACAACTTGAAAAGAGAAAATATGAGCAACTTAGATGATGAAACCTTGAAAGCCCTCATATTAAAATCCATTAGAGATGAATGGATAGATATTTTAAACATGATGGGGAAAGGAGACATTTCTCAACTTCCACTTCGTGACATAACAGAACTATGTGTCCACCTCTCAAGAGGAAAATCTAAAACAGGAAAAGGGCCTAGGGATCCTTCTCTTATTAGGGCTAACAAATCTGCAACTGGATCAGTAAGTAGGGCAGAGATTGGTAATATGCTTGATGAATTCAAAACTGATATCTTAGGGAGACTTAGTGAACAACTAGACACCCTTAAAATCCAAAACAAGCAGAAAGCAGAAACAGATGCTCTAGCCATCTTTTGTCCGAAATGTAGGAAGAAACATGCTTTAAGGGAATGTCCCTTGGATGCAAAAGTTGTAGAAACATGTATAATTTTCTCAGAGAATCATGAGACCAAGGATTGTCCTTCAATTCCCCGACTCAAAGCTGTCTTTCAAGAAGACCCAAATTCAGTAGAATCTCTCTGTTTTGTTGCAAGAAGACCTTGGCAGGGACAACAAACTCAAGGGTTTAACAACCCTATGAATATTCAAACCCCACCAAATTGGAATCCTTGGCAACAACCTTGGCCCCAACATCAAAATCCATATCAACCATGGGTACAAGGGATGCAAAATCCTTATGGGAGATTTGCTCAATTTTATCAATATCCTCCATCTTTTTAAAATCAACAAGCTCCACAACTTCCAAACCCAAATCCACAACTTTCATTGCCATTTCCACAACAACAACCTTCTCAACAAAATCCAAATCCTCAACTCATGCTCCCATACCAACAAAAGACAACTCAACTTCCAGCTCAGCCATTGCCAAATCCTAACAATAAAAATCCTCAGAATACTTACATGGTAGAAGGACAACAATTTCCTACCTATATGATTGTTCCTCTCAATGATGCACAACTCAGATCTGGTAGAGTTTTAGAAAAACCTTCTATAGATATTCAAGAGCAAGATACCTCTAAGGAGGACTCTCTTAAAGTCAATGAGGGTTCTGAGGAAGCATCTCTTCAAAATTCAAGCATTCAAAAAGAAAAAGAAAATTTAACACCCACAACTCCTATAGTTGAGCAACCTGCATCTTCATCTACACCTCCTTTTCCTGAAAGACTACAAATTGACAAGGGGGTGGAAAAACAAATCTTGTTGCCTAACTATGATTTTCTAGATGAATTGAAGAATGTTTGTATCAAGATTCCCTTGCTACAAGCCATTTGAGAGATTCCTATTCTAGCAAAAAAAGTAAAGGAGTTGAGTTTCAAAAGACTAGGAAGGAAACTAAAAGACACAAGAAGAATCCACCTGGTAGGAAAAATTGCAGATATTATGATGGGAAAAATTACCATGCGTAAGTATGTAGATCCAGGAAGTCCAATTGTCAAGACACATATAAATGGGATAGAAATTCCAAACACATTGATTGACTTAGGGGCTGCTATTAACGTTATGAGTAGACAGACTATGGACCAGCTAAAACTTCCTAACCTTCTTTTTACACCTACTTTACTGCAACTTGCAGATCGATCAATTATTAAACCAGATGGTGTATTAGAAGATATTTTAGTCTCCTTAGATTCTTGGGAATATCCGGTAGATTTTATGATTTTGACTCCCAAGAGTAATCTAGGAGGGCACCCACTTATCTTAGGAAGACCTTGGCTAGCCACAACTGATGCTTTCATTAGTTGTAGATCTGGGGATATGTACATTTCTAATGGTAATTCGACAAAGAAATTCAGTTTTTATCCTCCAGCAAAAGCAATCACAGAAGTAGGAGACAATGAATGGGTCGATGATGAGGACACTATACAACCTATCTTTACCATTTCTGAAATCAGTGAGGATAGTCAAATTATGAACACATTAGAAAATTTTGAGACATCTTTAGAATATGACCCCACACAATTTCAGTTGGAATCTGACATAGAATATTTATCATCAAGACAAATGTCTCTTTACTCTATGGAAGAGTTTGTTAGTTCTACCATTGAGATTTTTCCAGGAAAAACATTGAATATCAACAAACATTTGGAAAAGTCACAACAAAAAGAACTAATCAAAATCTTGCAAAAACATTCTACTGCATTTGCATGGGAGTATACTGACATGAAAGGTATTGATCCCAAGACTTGCATCCATCATATCTATATTGAGGAAAACAGTAGACCAATCAGACAACCTCAAAGAAGGATGAATCCAAATCTTAGGGAGATAGTGAAAGAAGAGCTCCAAAAACTTCTCAATGTAAACTTCATTTATCCAATTTCAGACAGCCGATGGGTTTCTCCTTTGGTTATAGTACCTAAAAAGAATGGTAAATGGAGAGTATGCATTGATTACAGGGAGTTGAACAAAGCAACTTTGAAGGATCACTTTCCTTTGCCTTTTATTGATCAGGTATTAGATACATTAGCAAGTAAAAAGTACTTTTCATTTTTGGATGGTTTTAGTGGTTACAATCAAATTCAGGTAGCACCTGAAGATCAAGATAAGACCACATTTACTTGTCCATGGGGAACTTTTGCCTACCGAGTGCTTCCTTTTGGGTTATGTAATGCACCAGCAACATTCCAAAGAGCAGTACTAGGAATTTTTTCTGATCTAATCCATGTTTGTGTAGAGGTTTATATGGATGATTTTACAGTTTATGGTAATTCATTTGAAGAGGCATTAGAAAATTTGGAAAAAGTTCTCATAAGATGTAAAGAAACAAACCTTTCATTAAGTCATGAAAAATGCTTTATGATGTTTATTGAAGGGATTGTTTTAGGACATCATATTTCAGGAGATGGAATTAAAGTTGATAGATCAAAAGTTGAAGTCATCTCCAAGTTGCCTATTCCAAATTGTCAAAGAGATGTTAGAAGTTTTCTAGGATTTACTGGTTACTATAGAAGATTTATAGAAAACTTCACTAAAATAGCATCTCCACTCTTCAAATTGCTTACAAAAGACCGTGAATTCAAATGGGATCCTGATTGTCAATCAGCCTTTGAAACTTTGAAAACAAGAATATCTGAAGCACCTATCTTGAGAGGACCAAATTGGAAACTCCCTTTCCATATTTCTACAGATGCTTCAGATACAGCTCTAGGAGCTGTGTTGGGTCAAAAAGATTTAGTTCCTTATGCCATTTATTATACTAGTAAAAATTTGACTCCCACAGAGTTAAACTATACTGTGACTGAAAAAGAGTTTTTAGCCGTTGTTCATGCAATCAATAAGTTTAGACATTATATAACAGGCTATGAAACTTTTATTCATACTGACCATTCTGCAATTAGATATTTAATGAACAAAACTGTTACTAATGGCAGAGTGACAAGATGGCTCTTACTTTTACAAGAATTCAATATTACTGTGTTGGATAGACCAGGGAAACAAAATACAGTAGCTGATTTCTTGTCTAGGATTCATAATACTAAAGAAGATTCTCCTGTAGAGGATAAGTTTCCTGATGAATACTTGTTTGCAGTAACTATTAAGACTCCTTGGTATGCAGATATTGCTAACTATTTGGTTACAGGGAAACGGCCTTCACATTTATTTCCAAGTGAAAAACGAAAAATTATTCAGGAGAGTTCAAAATATTCATGGATTTCTAACGAATTGTTTAAAACAGGGCCAGATCTTGTGATCAGAAGATGTGTTAGGGAAGATGAAATGCCTGACATTCTTAAGGCATGTCATGATGAACCATGCGGCGGACACTTTGCAGACAAAAGGACGGCCTATAAAATCCTCTCTTTAGGATATTATTGGCCTTCCCTCTTCAAAGATGCAAAACAATATGTAAAAAGGTGTGACAACTGCCAAAGAGTAGGGAAACCTACCCTTTCAAATGAAATGCCATTGCAACCACAGGTACTCATTGAACCCTTTGAAAAATGGGCTTTAGATTTCATTGGACCTACTAATCCACCATCTAAGCAAAAGAAGTATATATTGGTTTGTACTGATTATGTTACTAAATGGGTAGAAGCCAAAGCATTAGTATCTGCTACTGAAAATTCAGTTGTTCATTTTCTTTATGAGGATATTTTTACTCGCTTTGGTGTTCCAAGAGAAATTGTGACAGATCAAGGAAGCCAATTCACATCTAACTTGGTGGAGAAATTGATGGAAGAATACAAAATCAAGCACAGAAGATCTACTCCTTACCATCCGCAAGCAAATGGTCAAGTGGAGTCCACAAACAAAGTTCTTGAAAGTATCATCACCAAAAATGTTCATCTACATAGAAGAGATTGGGCAGAAAGGCTTCCAGAAGCCTTGTGGGCCTACAGAACTACATGGAGGAATACAACAGGACATTCTCCCTATGAACTTGTTTATGGGAAAGCAGTCTTGCTCCCCATTGAGTTCCAAGTCAAGACCTTCAAGATAGCAGTTCAGTTGGGGATGGACTTATCAGAAGCCCAAAAGCATAGAATGGAGCAGTTGAATGAGCTAGATGAGATCAGACAAGAAGCAATTCTAAGAACTGATCTAGTTCAATATCAAAGAACTAAATGGCATGAAAAATATATCAAAGAAAAGAAGTTTCAAGAAGGAGATTGGGCATTGTTATTTGATTCCAAGTTTAAAGATTTTCAAGGGAAATTTCAGACTCATTGGCTTGGGCCATATGAGATTGATAAGATCTTTAGCAATGGAGCTGTAAGAATCAAGACCATTGATGAATTTCAAACTCCTCTTATTGTGAATGGCCATAGATTGAAAGTTTATCATAAGCCACTCTCAAAAGAGGATTTTGTCAAAATGTTTCAAGAAAGTTCTGCAATCAGGCTGGTACAGAAGAATTCTTCTTCTCCACCAGCCTAGCTTTTGTTCTTTTTAGTTTAAAAAAAAAAAAAAAAAAAAAAAAAAAAATTGTATAAGCCTGAAAACCAATCACTGATTGGCAGTCTTATACAGAAAATATAGGGTGAAAATCAGGAACACCTGACACTCTATATTTTCCAAAAAAAAAATTCTCTCTTTCATTTCACAAGTTTTGTGACCACCCACTCCATTCCATTCCACTTCATTCCACTTCATTTCACTTCATTTCACTCCATTCCACTTCATTTTATCTATTTCATTCCATTTTCACCAATAAAATTCTTTTTCATGACCATTTCCATCTAGTCATTTGTCATCCGTTCATTTCCATTCACCCAAATAATAGCTGTGTCAGTTTCCGCAGCTGACACCAGTTTCCGCAGCCAGAAGCAGATTCCGCAGCTACCACTCTGTTTTCAAAAGAATGTACAGCCAGATGTTATTTCCATAATCATGAAATAAAATGCAGGTATGAGGACAAAAAATGAAGACATGGAGCATTCAAGATATCAATGAGGAGCAAAAAATTGAAGACCAAGGAAAAAGGCAAAGATTCCAAGGTATGAGTAAAATTCATTTCAAATAGCATTGAAAACACATTTTTATATAGTTCTAAACCATAAGCTCCATCCATTATGTGAAATGATTATATTGACAAACTCCGTAACCCTTTCACGATCTCCATATGATCCTCCCGCATTCATTCTCAAACGGTCCCATAATTAAACCTCCGATCTTCACTCATACTCTGATATTCCACCTATGACAATGAGATGTAGTTGATTTGACTACGGCTTCTTTCAGCCGCATAAAATCCATAGCCGTTGTTTAAACGTGCTTACATTTATTTTGCAGCCACCAAATTTCAAACACTGCCGGATGTGTTATACTCTTCCTATTGTTCTCACAGCCACATTTCCACCATGCTCATGTAACCCTTCTCTGTTCCGCTTCACTCCATTTCATTCTCTGTTACGCTACAGTCTGTGATATCTACCTATAGTCATTGTGCTCATTTCCGTGCATTCAGCCGTTCTACTTCCATTGAACCCTCCTCACACAGGCAAATTTTTTTAAAAGAGTAGAAAAAAGGATGGGTAAATTGCTAAGAGCAGAACCAGAAGGACCTAAATTCATGGAAGGATATCCGCAAGTCAGGGATATATTGAAGAAAGCAAAGTGGCTGCGGTTTATCCAAAAGTTCAGAGGCTACCATAAAGAAGTGACAAAAGCATTTGCAAGGTCGTTCAATGGCCTGGAGGTAGAGATTGGAGACCTTAAGTTCACGGTGAATGAGGCATCTATAGCAACTGCCACGGAACTTCCTCAAGAGGGTGAAAGATGGTTTAAGAACAAAAGCATTAGTGATGAAGCTTGGAGAATAATCTTACGAAACCAAGGTATGGACATAACCATTTTTAAAAGAGGAATTCCTGTTCATGCTTTGAAAGAGGAATGGGCTACTTTGCTGCTAGTTGTTCAAAAATTCATCACCTGTGAAGGCCATTTTGGTGATCTGAAAATGGAATGTACTTGTTTAAGGGTGCAAGGTATCCATTTTCATTTAAGAAAATGAGTGCAAATACTCATAATTTTAAATTTAGCTATAACTCCAAGTGACCTCTTGATAATGTGAGAATAAACTATTTCCCATACAGAGATGGATTGTAGGGGCATTCACTGGACATGTCACCTCTAAAGAGAGGATGAGTTCCAGAGGCTACCTGGCCCTCTACAGACTCTGTCTAAGGAAATAATATATAAGCACAAATAACAAGATCAATGAAAGTCTTTTGTTCTGAAATTCAAAGTGTTCAATGATCTGTTTTAAATGTGAATAAGCAAGAGCATATGTTCTGCAATTTGTGTGAAGAGGTTTGAAGTTAAAACAACAAGTTTTGCTTCCTGTATAAACTTGTTTTGGAAAAGCATGCTCATGAAATTTTACTGTTTAAACTATCAAAATCTGGAAATAAACAGCCATAATACACACATGAACAGCAGATATTTGTTTAAGCGGTTCACCCCTCTCTTGGGCTACCTCCGCTGGTCCAAAAGCCTCTAAATAGGCTCAGTCCTCTTTTGATTAAATGGTGAAAATGAGATTACATCTGTATAAACTCCTCTAATGAGAAAATAGACTGCTAAAACAGACTCAGAACATCCAAATCAGTAGAAATAGACTACAAATTCACCTCCATTGGAGGAAGGTAGCCCAATGCAACAATCTTTCCCCTTAGCTCTGATGGAGTCACTGTCAAAAGCGCTGTAAAATTCGCAGATAGAATGCCCTGATGGCTCTGCAGACACCTCCAACAGCTCCAGAATGCTCTCTACACCCAAAATAAAAAAAAAAATCGTCTTCAAAGGCCTCTCCTAGCAGAAGTTATGCCACATTTACTGAACTGCCAGTTTCACCTAAACAACCTCCACTAAATGTGGAGAGACTGCAGATAAGGGCGCTGAATGAGGGGAAGGTGCCAAAATAGGCGCAACCGCCGAAAAATCCGCCAATCTTGGCCGCACGGTTAAACTGGCAATAAATGTTATAAAAATGCGTTCATATGCGCTGGCGGATATTGTAACGGTTTGTATTTAAAAACAATGTTTTATATTAATAAACCACCATATAACATAACACGTAACCCAAAGTGTTATTAAACATCCGCCGGTATCTGCGCGCCGATGGACTTGTGTGCTGGTTCCGCCGGAGGGTCATATGGTAAGGGGCTGGCCCCTTTACGGGCTCCGCCTATTCAACCACAAGCAACAAATATGAATTGCGCCGCCCATATATCAAGAACTGAACGCGTGGCTTAACGGTAAGTCGTGTGGATCATATACAACTGGTCGCGGGTTCAAATCCGGCCGACCCACAAAATTTTTGAAATGCGCCATTTCAACGCCAAGTCGGGGCCCACGTGGCGGCCTCCGGGCTAGCCACGTGGCGCCTTTTGATTGGTCGCCAAGGGAATATTCCCCAGAATATTCTGCGGAATATTCCACGGAATATTCCCAGAATATTCTGTGGAATATTCTTTTTTTAATAAAATTTTTCCAAAGTCAAATTTGCCCTTTTTAATTAAAATTGACAAAACTTTGAACTTGAATAACTTTTGCATACGGAGACCATTTTTCGAACCGTTCGTGGCGCCGGAATCAGGAAGATGAGCACTATCCATTCGATCTGTTTTGGAGCAATTCTGAGCAACTTCATTTTTGCCCATTTTACGACACTTGGTCCTGAGCTCCTGATCACACCTCCCAAATGAGAGGGCTTTTGGTCCCCAAAAGCTTACTAAATCTGATATGAACTGTACAGCACTTGAGGAACAGAAATATCCTCTTCCAGTCAGCCAAAAGAGTATACTGATGCCAAAAATGTCCTGCCTTGCTAAATGTCGTCATGGCGACTTTTTGCTGCATACGCCAAGTACTTGTCGAATCCCGACCAAGTTCTTTCGCCAGACAAATCTGAAATTGCAGGAACCAGCAATGAAACTTGCTGATATATGAGCTGAAATATTCTCCTGAATATGTGGACTTGCCAACTGTCACGATGCCCATCCAAGGCACCTCCATTCCAGAAGAAAAACTGCCTCCCAAATGAAAAGGCTTTTACAAAGATGAAACACTTCATCATTTCTCCTGTTTACAATCTTGGAGATCAAATTAACTTTTTTCAAGTCAATAACATTACATGCATGGATAAAAACAAAGTAATCAACCCTTCAAGTTAATCACACATACATGTTTAAAAATACAAGGAAATCATCATGATCCATGTGCTCATGCATCTCATTCTCATGCATGCAGTTTATCCTTCAACTTTCTCTTAAGTACAATCATAAGTACAAGATCCTCAATCACATGTACATGTACTTTCAAATCTGAAATGAATATAACTTTTGCTACGATAGAGTGAGTCTCATACTCAGCTTTTCCATCCTGCAACTTGCATTCCCTTAACAAAGAAAATGCATTCAATCAAAAGACATGCAACTTTAATTGGATAAGAATTCTAACCATTTCTTACCAATCCATTTCAAAGGCGCTTCTTTTAACTGCACATCGATATCAGCATGTGTATCATCCTGACACATATTAATGATGGAAACTTCCTTCCCATTCTTTCCATACTCTTTCTCCCATTTCTTCAACTTTTGTGGAAGCATTGTTGGATTCAAAGTCCAACACCTTTTCAGCAGGATCATCCTTCCTGTGTGTGCCTTTATTCATCTTCATCTGCGTTAAACATGTGAACTGTTCTACCTCTGCTAAGTTTCTGTATGGCATTTATAACTGAACTTGTTATTAAGAAGCATTCTTCTTGCCTGTAATTTTATGCACATGATCAAGAATGTGACAATCGTTACCACAATTCTGTTACCATGATGATTCGAAGAATCACGTTCTCAAAAAATCCGAAGTGTTTTAGAGCTTTCACCACTCCCTTGTTCAAGTGCATGCTGATGCACACCTTCTTCCTTCATGGCTGCTTTGGAACTTTCTCCATAAGATTGTCTATAGCCAAGACCCAAATTCTTAGGCCTTACCTCAACCATTATTGGCTCAACTATACCCTGTGCATGTTTTCCCAATCCTTTTCCTTCATATCCCATTTTGGACATCAACTTGGACCCTATGCCTTTGGTATGTTTCTCAAAAGAACCAAGTTCATAAACATTCTTATAAGAATTTGAAGACAAACTATAATTGTTTACCTCTTCTTCAAGCTGATACTTGGCTAAGGCTTCTTTGGCAAAAATGAGTTGTGTCTCCAACTCATGCATCTTTTCCAGCTTCATGTTTGCAATACGAAGTTGGCCTTCCATTTCCTGCAATTGGTCAGAAAGCAACTGCTTCTCTTCCCTCATGGAATTCAACTTCTCTTGAAGTCTAGAGCTCTTTCTTTCATCCTCATACATTTCTTTCACCATATTCATCATGATGAAAAATTCTTGCTTCAAGCCTTCATCAAAAAATCTTGTGAAGGAGGACGATTTTGAGGACTCACTTATGAAAGTTGTCATTATAAAAATGAACAAAAGAGCTTCAGCAAACTCAAACAACAAGTAGTTTGCAGAATAATAAAGCAGTCAATCTTCAACACTGCTTAAGACACCTTTCAAGCTACACAATCAAGCTAATGATGTCAGTCAAGCAAACCAACTTTGCAACCTGCTCTTCAGTCAAGCAAACCTTAACTTTTCAACCTGCTCTTCAGTCAAGCAAACCTGTGCTCCGATACCATCTGATCTGAAAATGGAATATATTTGTTTAAGGGTGCAAGGTATCCATTTTCATTTAAGAAAATGAGTGCAAATACTCATAATTTTCAAATGAGCTATACTCCAAGTGACCTCTTGATAATGTGAGAATAAACTATTTCCCATACAGAGATGGACTGTAGGGGCATTCACTGGACATGTCACCTCTAAAAAGAGGATGAGTTCCAGAGGCTACCTGGCCCTCTACAGACTCTGTCTAAAGAAATAATATATAAGCACAAATAACAAGATCAATGAAAGTCTTTTGTTTCTGATTTCAAAGAGTTCAATGATCTGTTTTAAATGTGAATAAGCAAGAGCATATGTTCTGCAATTTGTGTGAAGAGGTTTGAAGTTAAAACAACAAGTTTTGCTTCCTGTATAAACTTGTTTTGGAAAAGCATGCTCATGAAATTTTACTGTTTAAACTATCAAAATCTGGAAATAAATAGCCAAAACACACACATGAACAACAGATATTTGTTTAAGCGGTTCACCCCTCTCTTGGGCTACCTCCGCTGGTCCAAAAGCCTCTAATTAGGCTCAGTCCTCTTTTGATTAAATGGTGCAAATGAGATTACATCTGTATAAACTCCTCTAATGAGAAAATATACTGCTAAAACAGACTCAGAAGGTCCAAAACAGTAGAAATAGACTACAAATTCACCTCCATTGGAGGAAGGTAGCCCAATGCAGCAATCTTTCCCCTTAGCTCTGATGGAGTCACTATCAAAAGCGCTGTAAAATTCGCAGATAGAATGCCCTGATGGCTCGTTAGAAACCTCCAACAAATTCACGTTCTCTACACTCAAAAATAAAAAAACAATTCGTTTCAAAAGAACTTCCTAGCCAAAGTTATGCTCTTTAGTAACCGTCAGCTTTCCCCTTTAAACAACCTCCACTAAATGGAGAGACTCCAGATAAGGGTTTTGGACGAGGGGAAGGTGCCAAAATAAAGAATCACGAAAATCCGCCAATTCGGGCCGCCATATCTGAACTCTGCAAATAAATGTTAGTAAAAATGCGTTCATAGTGTGCTTTCATGATATTGTAATCTGCCAGGCGAAAAACAATGTTTTATATTAATAAACCACCATATAACATAACACGTAACCCAAAGTGTTATTAAACATCCGCCGGTATCTGCGCGCCGATGGACTTGTGTGCTGGTTCCGCCGGAGGGTCATATGGTAAGGGGCTGGCCCGTAAGGGCTGGCCCCTTTACGGGCTCCGCCTATTCAACCACACGCAACAAATATGAATTGCGCCGCCCATATATCAAGAACTGAACGCGTGGCTTAACGGTAAGTCATGTGGATTATATACAACTGGTCGCGGGTTCAAATCCGGCCGACCCACAAAATTTTTGAAATGCGCCATTTCAACGCCAAGTCGGGGCCCACGTGGCGGCCTCCGGGCTAGCCACGTGGCGCCTTTTGATTGGTCGCCAAGGGAATATTCCTTAGAATATTCTGCGGAATATTCCACGAAATATTCCCAGAATATTCTGTGGAATATTCTTTTTTTAATAAAAATTTTTCCAAAGTCCAATTTGCCCTTTTTTTAATAAAATTGACAAAACTTTGAACTTGAATAACTTTTGCATACAGAGACCATTTTTCGAACCGTTCGCGGCGCCAGAATCAGGAAGACGAGCTCTATCCGGTCGTTCAGGTTCAAACCAGTTCTGAGCACCTTCATTTTTGACCACTTTACGACACTTGTCCTGAGCTCCTGATCA
>JAXQQM020092837.1:0-100478 GCA_034641835.2 Pinus albicaulis | reverse complement strand
TTCGTCGTTTTTTTAGTAACTAATTAGCCATTTTGTACTAGTGCTAACAACAATAAGGGACTACACTAGTAATATAGGGACCTAAAAATATTTTATAATTCTAGATAGCCTAGATATTTCGCCATGGATTTTCAAAATCTTGCTACCATTTCTTGTAAGTATTGTCATGTATTTGATCATGAAATAGAATATTGTCCCATATTATATGGTAAAACATAGGAAAATCGAAATCAGCAGCCTGCCCAAAACATACAAGTGATGAGATTTGAACCATCTAAAGAAGGTCTAAGTGTCAATATAGTGACACGGAGTGGTATAAATACTGGTGAGGAAAAAGTAGCAAGGAAAGAAGCATATGGAGGGTACATGGGTCTGAAAAGCTGGAGAGAATAATGGGTTCGATGTATAGCGTGAAAGAGAAACCTTCATGGAAGCGAAAAAGTATTTTATGGATCCTAGAGCTTCAACATCAATAGCACAGAGACAGTTGTTTCCACAGAAGAATAAACCCAAGAAGATTACTGAAAGTTCCAAGGAAAATTTTAGGGTTTGATATTCTTAGATGTGCTAATTTTCCTTTCTTTTTCCAAAAAAAATATTCGCCAATTCCCATTTTTTCCTAAAAATTATTCGTCCAAATATTATAAGAAAATAATATTTTACCTTCAAAATCGCCAAAATTTTATAGACACTATATCAAATCATTAGAAGTTTGATTTTTTTTACTAAAATATCACCGAGCAATTTATATTTTTCATATTATGGATTAGAAATATTCGCCAAAGTTTGTAATCTTTAAGATAAATTTTCATCCCTCAAATTTTCCCTTACTGAAACAAAGGAAGTTGATCCATCCATTATGAAGTCATTTTTGTAGACTTGTATGAAGTTGCTAAGGGATAAAAATTTGTGGAGGGATTGCAGGAGCTAATTGAAAACTATGATGGTAGGGAAGCACCACAACCTGAAAAATGCACAGTGAATAAGGTATACAAAATAAGAAGAGAACCAGTAGAGAAATGCAATTAACTGCGCAGATAGGATTATGAAATCGACCAAGCAATTATTGATATAGGATCTTATGCCAATGTTTTACCTAATAAAACATGGAAATGAATGGGACAACTAAATTGACAGTAGTCACGAATTCAGTTGAGAATGGCCAATTAGCAAAAAATTATTCCTATGGGTTGATGTCATGGCATTGAAGTCGACATTTATGGTGGAAGTGTGTTATCAAACTTCGAAGTCATTGAGATTGTTAATGATAGTAATATGTATCATGATTTACTTAGATTCTATTGGGAATATGATATTGAGGCCATAATTGATCTGAAGAACGAGAATATGGTGTTTAAAAATAATGGTACCAGGGTCGTTGTCCCTTTGGACACTTCTGAAACCATGTGATATTCAGAACTATTTCAAAATGAATATGGTGATATTGACAACGTTTATAAGATAACTATGCAGAAAAAATATTGGGTCAATCTTACCATTGATGGAAGGATAAGTTGGGAGCGGGATATCTCTTTTTTTTTGGACTCTGACGGGGAAATGGAAAATTGGAAGAACCAATTGGATGAATTTTCCACTAAGAGGTGTAATATAATTACTAGATCACTTTGTTGTGTCACATTAGTGGTGCATGAATTTTCCTATTATGACGGAACTGAGGATGTTAACTTATAATTTCTTGATGAGTTTGAGAATAGGTTGGTCGAAGAGTAGCGATATGAAGCTTTGGACTTCCCTTTGAGGTCCACCCAATCCAGGTGGTGGGGCACGCACAGAGAACACCTAGGAGGATGGAAGGAATATCAAAGATTTATGAGGCTCAGTTTTGGTTATGCAAACACTAGGATCACAGAAAAGTACAATGGTAAGGATTATCCTCACAAGAATTTACCTCGCTGGACTACGGCTTGGGGTGATGAACCTTAACCTAAATGGGTACACATATTATTCCACACCTTGGATATAATACCTCATAGGTGGTATCTTGAAACGGATCTGCGCCATGGCACCATATATTGGTACGAGAAGACTAAAGGTTTCTTATTAACCTATAGCTTTGCAGATGGTTAGGATTGTATTAACGAAACTCTTTAGGAAGTCAAAGCAAGAATATTCTAAATAACCACTGAGCCAACAAATTTGGTGCAACCTGACTAGGTTGCAAAGTTGGAACTCGAATGAGAATGTTGCAATGTGACTGCCGAGGAAGACGAGGAGGATACACACAACGTCAATATTCCTGAAATAGAAGGATAGTGTGAGGTTGCAGGTCCTG
This sequence comes from Pinus albicaulis, assembly GCA_034641835.2. Classification (NCBI taxonomy): domain Eukaryota; kingdom Viridiplantae; phylum Streptophyta; class Pinopsida; order Pinales; family Pinaceae; genus Pinus; species Pinus albicaulis. The sequence continues at coordinate 98,185 of JAXQQM020092837.1, read as the reverse complement.
AAGTAGAGATGCCTGATATAGTACAACCTATCAAGACTCATTAAGTCAACATAGGCTAAAAAGTAGAGCCCAAGTTCGCAAAGATTGGAGTTTACTAGGATGATAATACAATGAGCAAGGTCACTAAACTGTTGCATGAGTACCAAGAGTTGTTTCTGATGAATTTATCTGTGCTAAAAGGCATTGTAGGAGATTTGGGAGTTATGCGCGTCACTTTAAAATCAGATACGAAGTCGGTCAAACAACGCCCATATCGGCTAAACCCAAAATATAAAGAGAAATAAAGGAGGAACTAGACAAGATGCTCAATGCTGGAATTATTGAACCAGTAGAAGAATCCAAGTGGGTAAGCACTATGGTGGTCCAGGAGAAAAATACCAAGGGAGAGATAAGGATTTCTATCGATCTCATAAAGTTAAACGATGCATGTGTGCATGATCCATTTCTGACACCATTCATTGATGAGGTTTTGGAGAATGTTGGAGAGCATGAACCTTACTCCTTTACAAATGGGGTCTAAAGATACCATTATCTTAGGATCGCGGTAGAAGATAGCAGCAAGACCACCTTCGCAACTGAATAGGGATAATTTCATTACAAATTCATGTCATTTGGATTGAAGAATTCTCCAACAATATTTTCCAAAGTCGTAGTCGTGACGTTTAGAGAATATATCCATAAATTTCTGGAGGTGTATTTTGTTGACCGAACCATCTTCGCATTTTTAAAGAAACATGTGTCTATTCTACATTTAATATTACATACCTGCATGAATTGTAAAATCTCCTTGGAAATTTATGGAACATTGTTTGCAAACAGGTATTGATGGCAGACCCTACAAATATTGTCATGATCATAAATTTGGAGCCACCAACGAATGTGAAGAATCTACGCATGACGCTTGGACATAAGGGTTATTATAAAATACCTACACAGAGATCATTGTGCCGATGAAAAAACAGTTGGACAACGATGCTCCGAAGACAGGAGCGGGTGATGATCAGGGTGGCGTTGACACACATTTTGATCCAAAAGACCCCCCCTCCCCTTACATTCTAAAGAGACGGCATATGATAGGTGGAAGAGGTGCATGGAAAAAGGTGAAGTGAGAAAGGTTCGTCAGCCCAGAGACATTCATCCTTAGTGAGGGGGATTTTGATGAGATTGGTGACATTGTTCGACATGTCACCGAGCATTTATGGGGAAATATAGAGGAACAATATAAGAACGTATTGGAGGAGGTCCACAATGGCCTCAAGGAATTACATGTTCAAACAAGTGCAGTGCAAGAGAGTGTGATTCAAGCAAGCAGGCTTCAAGTGAGCACATCTTAAGCAAGCAGGGCAGTAGCAGGTGCGAATACAGTAGGGAAAAAGCTAGTCATCATGACTGATATACGCACAATGTCGATCCCTGCAGGTACCCTATGATTTGACACTACTAAGAATCAGGTGCAAGCATCACATTTTTAGAACACCTGACTTACCTTGTTTCACTTCCTTTGAATGCATTGCACAAGTTCCACCAGGGCATCATAGAAGAGTTGCAGATCCATGAGGAACGCACCTTGTTGATTACCCAGGATTTTAAGAGAGAACAAAAGAAAATGGTTGACGAAAATAAATAGGTCGTGCAGAATCGAGATGATGAAGTTGCACACAGAAAAAATTTGGAGACATCTGTAACCAAAATTTGCAGTGAACTGGTTGATCTACAGATTTAGGATGAGCCAACATGAGGGGACAAAATCAAAAAGCTTGTGATGGAAGTAAAAGGCTCTAAGGCCAAATTTTACAAGGTACAACTTGAGCTATAGATGAAGATCATTGAGTGACAATTGCAATTATGGCGTGCTACTCCACAAGAGTTTCGGGAGCAGTGCATAAGGAATATTAAGGCTGCCACTGCCAATATTGAATCGACAGTCCATGAGTGCATTCAATTCTTTGAAGAAATTATGGACATGTAGGCCTCATTGTAGGGGGACACTCATGTGCATAATATTTAAGTCAAAATCCACGATAAATTGAACAAATGGACCATATTAAGGTTACAATTAAGGCTCTAGCACTGGTACAACGGTACACTTGTCTCCAAGAAGGTAAATTTTTACAGGGACAAATTGATGAGCTGCACAGAAAGGAAGAAATTATCATAGTTAGAACACGATGATGGGAAGATGAAGCCATTCATCTATCATAGACTGTGAAGAAACAACTAAAATCAGTGTACCAAATGCTGAAGGAAATTTGTTAGAGGACAGTCGAGCGAGCCACAGAGAAGATGTTGACCAAAGTACCAGAATTCGAGAAGCAGTTTGCCGAAAGAGTTCCGCCATTGAAGGATACAATGAGCAACACCAAAGGAAATATTGATGGCGCTCTAGTAGCATGACTCAAGAAAAGTCACATATTTCTGTTGGGGGCACATTTTGTTGAGATTGCAACAAGATGATGAGCTTCGTGGAAAGGAGTCGCCTTCACTAAGTGGGCCCGCGGGCTATTTTTGGCACAAAGTCTATTTTTAGACTATGTCTATTTTTAGACATATGGATCATGTTCTATGAGTTGCAGGATCCTATTTTTGGATGGTTGGTCAAGTTGGAAAAAATAGATGGACTTCTATTTTTACACATATTGGGCGGAATCTATTTTTAGATTGCTAGTCTAAAAATAGATATGTCGAATATTATTAGCTCTTAATAATATTTGGACTCTAAACATTATCTTATTCTCTTGGAGCACTTCAGTTAAGTGCACAGATGTGGCACAGGAGCTGACAAAAGGAATTACGCTATTCCTAGGGTTAAGTGGAGCTATTGCATGATACTTCAGTTAGAACTCATGTGACAGATTTTGGTGGAGTTGATTGAGGAAGTTAGTGGAGTTGTATTCAGTTTAACTAATCTAAACATAGTTGAGATATTTGTATTCAGTTTAAATAATTGATAAAATTAGTGAGAGTGGTGTGAATTAATTATTAATTAATTCACTAATTATAAACTCATAAATCAACTAAAGAATGCATCAGTTAACTTCAGTGCATGGACAGTTTCAATGGAGACCAGTGCAGAAATAGGTGAAAGAGCAGGTTAAATATCAGTTGTGACTATACTGTTGCTATTTGCAACACATAGATAGGTGGAGTAGCCCATGAGGATTGCGCAGTTCAAGACAGGTGTTTTATCTATTTAATGAAGCCATACCATAGCATTAAAAACGCAATAGAGGTTGGCTATCAAGTGGCAAAAGATTGGAGCATGTATTTTGCTAGATCTAGCTTGATAGCGTGTAGCAATTTGAGGTAGTGCATGAGAGCTTGTGAGGAGCTTTTTGTACTATGATTGTTACATGATCTCCATGACATATAATATACAGATAGTTGGGGTTTTCAGCTTTAAGCTTTCCCATTAAATACTGTGTTCATATGTGTGATTTTTTGTGGTTTTAATGTATGCATGCAATTGATTTTATTTCCGCAGGTGATGATCAATGGTAGAAGAGATTCTGTATTATGCATGAAGCTAAAATATTGTTTGATCAGGAGAATCTCGGTGAATAATATATCATTTATTTAAATTTCTACATGGTATCAAAGCGATATTGATCATTGGAGCAATCGTAAAACATTAAAGTGGTTGAGTTTTGTGCTGGTGGAATTCGAATTTGCAGCAGTGTTTTCTTGGTGTCGAAGTTGAGATGTCTTTCAACAGATTGCGATTGGAGTATGCCCTTGAGGGTAGCTTGAATTATATTGCATGGAAGGATAGGATAGAGGCGGTGCTAGATGACAATGGTTTTAAGGAGTTCATAGATGCTAAAGTCCCAAAGCCTACTTCTACTGATGCTGCCATACTTGACGCATGGAAAAAGAAGACAGAAAAGTGTCGAAGGATTCTGTTGGAAGGCGTGAAGGATCACATAGTGTCTAGCCTTTATGGGAAGGCTTCTCCATTCTTGATGTGGAAAGCTTTGACAGATTTATTCCAAAGCAAGAGTGACCAGAGGAAGTTGACGCTCAAGGACAAACTTAGGAACATAAAGATGGAGAAAGGTGACAGTATGCCCAAGTACCTCAGGAAGTTCATACAATGCAGGGATGAGCTGGGAAGTGTGGGGGTGACTGTTGATGATGAGGACTTGGTGAGCTTGGCTCTCCTTCGGCTTTCGAAGAGTTGGCACTCCTATCAGGACTCTGTCAATGGTCGGGAAAAATTGCCAGGATGGGAGCGACTTTGGTCGGATCTTGTGAAAGAGGAGATAAGGGGGAGTACCAGGGATGGATCTTCATCAAAGAACTCTGATGAAGAGAATTGCGCTTTAGCTGCCAAAGCAAAGAAGGGGAAGAGCAAGAAAGCTTCTCAATCCGGTGCGAAAGGCAAGAAGCAGGACATGTCCAAGGTGAAGTGCTTTCACTGTCACCAACACAGACATTACGCCACTAATTGTCCGCAGAAGAAGAAAAATAAGCAGGCTGCTGGATCTGTAGCTGGAGAGGCCTTAGCCTCGCATTTTGAGCTAGAATTTTCACTGATTGCATGCTTGGTCTCAAGTGTGATGGGTTCAGTGTGGTTTCTGGACAGTGGTGCGTCTTTTCACATGACAAGAGATCGAGATTTGTTTATTGATCTGGATGAGAAAGATCTTGGAGTGCACATCGAGATGGGCGATGATGGTAGATATAGTGCGACTGGTATCGGTACCATTTCCTTTGAGAGGGAGTCTGGTAAACCCTTCGGATTGAAGGAAGTGATGCATGTTTCAGGATTGAAGAATAATCTTATCTCTATGGCGATGTTAGAAGACAAGGGATATGATGTTGTCTTTAGTGAGGGAAAGGCTTTCCTGCGCAGTAAGGCAACTGGTGAGACCCGGAGGATAGGGGTTCGAGTTAAGAACCTTTATAAATTGCAGGTAGATGGCTGCACAGCAATGGCAGGCAAGGCAGAAGGAGTGGTGAGCCGGGATGATGGCGAGTTGTGGCACCGGAGATTGGGCCACCTTCACCATGGAGCTTTGAAGATACTGCAGCAGATTTCTACTGGGCTTCCTAAAGGCACTCTTGCGCAGTCAGATCAGTGCAAGGGGTGTACCTTGGGAAAATTTATGAAAGCCACCTTTCACGAGAAGGATAGTCGCGCCACGACGATCCTTGAGAGAATTCACACAGACGTGTGTGGACCTTTCTCAGTAGCTTCGACAGCAAAGCACAGGTACTATGTGATATTTGTTGATGATTTTTCTTGTAAGTGTTGGATCTTCTTCATGCAGAAGAAGAGCGAGACATACTCAAAGTTCTATAGGTTCAGAAGCACCACGGTTGAAAAGAGGAAGAATCGGGGAGAACGGTGAAGAGCTCTTGGGAAGACGATAGTGGTCATCTGCAGCTAATTCAAGGAATTTTCACCGGCGTAGAAGGAATTCGAAGAGCCCACCAGCACCCTCACCAACACGGCCCAGGCGGGGTTGTTGAGCGCGGAAGAATAAAACGACGTGGGTGCAGCACGAAGCGATGTTGCATGATCGAGGCCTAACCATACACTTGTGCGCTGAGGCATACAGCCTCGATATGTGCGGAAACCGTTGTCCTCACGAGGATACTTGTGGAAGTACACACGAGAGGGCGTTGCTGGTATTTGGGCACAGTATTTCCCATTTGGTTTGGTTCACTGTTTACATTCATGTGATGAAAGATGCCGGAAGAAGTTGGAGCCGACTGCGAAGGTTGGGATATTTGTGGGGTGCACTGATACGCCCCACAACTATCGTGTGTATTTTCCAGATAGTCGCAAGACTGTTGTGCGACGGGATATCAAATTTCAGGAGGAGAAAGCCATGAAGTGTTCGCTTGAGAGGGAGCCACACTTGCATGCAGATGAGGAGCTATTAGTTCCTAAGGATGAACCTCAGGATGTGGATCAGCCACAAGAGGAGGTTCATGGAGTGGAAGAAAAGACCATAGGGCGAACGACCATCGAGCGAGACACTTTTCCTGGTGGCTTGGGCGGTTCCAAGATGTGTAGAGAAGGTTGGATTTACCTCTACATCACGATACGACCAGCATGAAACATGGGTTCCAGGGGTATGTTGGATACATGGCTCTTATGAGCAAGTGTATCGTGACGGATCCATCCTCTTTCAAGGAAGCTGTGGAGGATCCCGCATGGGTAGATGCCATGGTGGAAGAGTATGATTCGATTGTCAGAAACAGTGCATGGGAGATTGTCCCAAGGCTGGAAGGGAAATCAGTGGTGGGTTTGAGATGGATCTACAAAGTGAAGCAGGAAGATGACAGGAGTGTGGAGATGTACAAGGCAGGATTTGTTCCCAAGGCTTTTCACAGATTGAGGGGATCGATTATGAGGAGACCTTTGCACATGTCACAAGGTATTCTTCCATACGAACGATTCTTTCTCTCTCAGCACAGATGGGGTGGCACATTCATCAGATGGATGTGAAAACTGCGTTCCTCAACGGAGTCATTGAGGAGGATGTGTACATAGAGTAGCCTGAAGGTTTTGAGATCTTCAGCAGCGAGTCGCATGTGTGCAGGCTCAAGAGAGAGTTGTATGGGTTGAAACAAGCACCTCGTGGTTGGTACACACGGATAGACATTTATTTCAGCGGACTTGGATTCTCCAAGAGTGAGGCGGATCCTAACCTATTGCAGATTGTGGTGGAGGTTAAGTTGCTAATCATTGTACTTTATGTAGATGATTTTATTTTGACAGGTGATAAGCTGTTGATACTCTCATGCAAGGAGGATCTTGCAAAAGAGTTTGAGATGAAGGAATTGGGCCTCCTTCATAATTTCCTGGGATTGGAAATTTGGCAGCGCAGTGGTGGACTGTTTTTTTCTCAGGGTAAGTATGCCTGGGAGATACTGGAGAAGTTCAACATGCATGGCTACAAGCCTGTTGATACTCCTCTTCCTGTTGGTTGGAGGAAGGAGGATGCTACTTCAGCAGAGGTAGTGGATGCGACTATTTATCGACAGTTGGTGGGGTCGCTAATGTATCTGGTCAATACATGACCCGATATATGCTATGCAGTTAACCAGCTTTCACAAGCTGTGGTTAAGCCTACCAAGCTATTTTGGAAGGCGGGGAAGCATGTATTGAGATATCTCAGAGGCACATCGGGATATGGATTATGGTACAGACATTCGGATGAAGTGAAGCTGTGTGGCTTCACGGATGCAGATTGGGCAGGGAGCTCAATGGACAGAAAGAGCACATCTAGAGGGATTTTTAGTATCTGGTCGACCACAGTTTCTTGGTACAGCAGGAAGTAGAGATCCGTGGCACTCATTTCAGCAGAGGCCGAGTATATGGCAGTGATTTTGGCTGCATGTGAGGCTATATGGATGAGGAAGATCCTGTTCGGTTGTTCAGTTCACACTTAGAGCCTACTGTGATTTATTTTAATAATAAAAGTTGCATCAAACTCTCGGTTAATCTATTATTTCATGATATATCTAAACAAATTGACATCCGGTATCATCATATCAGAGATTATGTGCAGCGGAAGGTCATGTTACTTTCATACATTCCTACGGAGGATCAGGATGATGATATCTTGATGAAGGCGCTCACCAGGAGCAAATTCGAATACCAAAAGGGTAGGATAGGGGTTGCAGATAATCCATATATTTTTGAGAGGGAGTGTTGAGATTGCAACAAGATGATGAGCTTAGTGGAAAGGAGTCGCCTTCACTAAGTGGGCCCGCAGGCTATTTTTGGCGCAGTGTCTATTTTTAGACTATGTTTATTTTTAGACATATGGATCATGTTCTATGAGTTGCAGGATGCTATTTGTGGATGGTTGGTCAAGTTGGAAAAAATATATGGACTTCTATTTTTAGACATATTGGGCGGAATCTATTTTTAGATTGCTATTCTAAAAATAGATATGTCGAATATTATTAGCTCTTAATAATATTTGGACTCTAAACAATATCTTATTCTCTTGGAGCACTTCAGTTAAGTGCACAGATGTGGCACAGGAGCTGAAAAAAGGAATTACGCTATTCCTAGGGGTTAAGTGGATCTATTGCATGATACGTCAGTTAGAACTCATGTGACAGAGTTTGGTGGAGTTGATTGAGGAAGTTAGTGGAGTTGTATTCAGTTTAACTAGTCTAAACATAGTTGAGATATTTGTATTCAACTTAACTAATTGATAAAATTAGTGAGAGTGGTGTGAATTAATTATTAATTAATTCACTAATTATAAAATCATAAATCAACTAAATAATGCATCATTTAACTTCAGTGCATGGACATTTTCAGTGGAGACCAGTGCAGAAATAGGTGAAAGAGAAGGTTAACTATTAGTTGTGACTATACTGTTGCTATTTGCAACACATAGATAGGTGGAGTAGCCCATGAGGATTGCGCAGTTCAAGCCAGGTGGTTTATCTATTTAATGAAGCCATCCCATAGCATTAAAAACGCAATAGAGGCTGGCTATCAAGTGGCAAAAGATTGGAGCATGTATTTTGCTAGATCTAGCTTGATAGCGTGTAGCAATTTGAGGTAGTGCATGAGATCTTGTGAGGAGATTTTTGTACTATGATTGTTACATGATCTCCATGACATATAATATACAGATAGTTGGAGTTTTCAGATTTAAGCTTTCCCATTAAATACTGTGATCATATGTGTGATTGTTTGTGGTTTTAATGTATGCATGCAATTGATTTTATTTCTGCATGTGATGATCAATGGTAGAAGAGATTATGCATTATGCATGAAGCTAAAATATTGTGTGATCAGGAGAATCTCAGTGAATAATATATCATTTATTCAAATTTCTACATATTTGACAAGGTACCCCTAGATCGAAGTTTTTGTAGAAGTATCCACATTTTGAGGAGCGGAGTGCGCAACTGTGTTAGATTCTTAGGGGCTTTGGGGTGGGTCAAAGCCCCTTATTTTGTAAAGGGATGGGAATATTTTCTATACTTATAGCTCCACCCATGGCTTTCATAACATGGTATTGAAAAAAGAAAAGAATATATAATGAGTCTAGGATTTCTCTTGAGAGATATCAAATTCATTGTCATAGAATGCGTTTGGATGTAAGGTCGTATTAAGTATGTATTCTATGTTTTTTGCAAAATGGAAGGCTCCTACATCTGAGTGTGTGGAGATCCTAGAAAGTCTGCAGCTAAGTGCATAGACCCCTGCATCTAAGTGCACAGGGCGGAAAGTGTTAGACCTAAAGTAATAAAAGAATAATTTGAAGACATATTTGTGTTGTTTACTTATGTGTTTGTTTTATATTTTATTTTTCTATTATCTTTGTTGAGTTATGGTTTTTACATGTAATTTCATTGTGAAGTACTATTTTTGGTCTTTTATATTGATTAATGCATGTTAAAGTAGAATCACATAGTCTACAAGATAATTCAATAGAAGTGCTGAAAAACGACTGTTATGTGAATTAACTGTTGAATTAATTCACCAATATTTATATATCAATCTGGGCTCATAAAATATGAGTTGTACTGTGCTCTCAAGGTTCAACTCTTAGAGTCAAATTTTATATGATTCCTTATGATATTTGATTTAAGAATTGGGGCATACACAAACACACGCTGTCGGAAAGAAATCAATTCATCTCATCATAAAACAGGAACAATCAACAAAATATGGTTTGAACACTGGAAACCCTTATTCAATCTATTTCAACATGAAATAAAAACCATTACCAAATCAACAACAACTTTAATTCAATAATTCATTGTTTGTAGAAAATCTTTAAAAAAACCCTAATTCTGATCTTTGGAGGTAACACTTAAAAGGAATTACCTAATCTAAGTAAACCTATAAATTTATTCCACACTCATACAGTGAACTTATAATTAATAATGGTATCCCTAATTAACTCTGATGTCAACACTTCATGACAATTTCACTATACTGGTGTCAAGCGAAAAGGTGCACTATCACACTAGTTTGAATATTGATTTTACACACAGACTTCAGTCATGATAGCCATTAATCTTTCATACATGGCCAATCCATATATATATGTATTACTTACTTTTGACAGTTTCAATTCCACAACTTCTACTTTTCAAACCAAACTAAAATAAACTCAAGTTATCAAAAATGCATAACTGCACTCTGGAGATCAGCTTTTAATTACAGTTTTCTTTCATCAAACTTCCAACTATACTCTGGAAAAGTTACTCAAACTTCTACAACAATCGACACTCTATTTTATACAATAAGATAATGCTCTCAATTCAATCAACACACGCTGCAATAAGACACAGAAATAGAAATGAATTCATTCTTGAAACTAAAAGTTGAAAAGTTCACATAAATTTCTACTAGAAGTCTTCTAATCATCCTCTGAAACTTGCAATAAAATGTTTCAACCTTTAATGAATGGTTTATTTCGAACCAAGTTTCAAGGGTTAAATCACTCTGTCACTGCTATTCTTATGGAATTGTGAGACTTGCACCAAACTATGAACCCTAACATACAATTTCAAGCATCGATACAGAAGGAATGCTAGCTAAGATTCTGCCATGATCATTCTGTCCTTAAAGAATATGTATTCGCCAAAAAATAATCTTGCCAATTCACCTAGATGCTACAACAGTATTTGTAAATGACTTTCCACTCCAAACCCTGATCTTATGAAAAACGAGACAAGGTTGTAACTTCTATTTAATCACACCAAAAGAATGAAGAAAACTTGCTTAGAACTCTTCTATGAATCATCTACTTTCTCCTAACTGATCAACACACGGATCTCCTAGTGACTTACCGGCTAAGACCCAAAAGAACCTATATATGTCACTCTCCAATCAATTAAAACTTCACGCTCCTATTATGTCTTGAGCAATGATAAATTTCAAGCCAGAACTTTAATGTAAGCGAAAATATGCTTCCTCAAACCAAATGCATGGAATTCAAAAAGAAGTATTTAATCTAGAAGTGACATGCAACTACTACAAGAAACTGAACTATGTTTACCCATCCAAGCTACACACACATGAAATGATATGCGGATTAATTTAACACATAGAACCAATTAACACAGAGAACCAAATAGTCATTAAATCTATTTTGCAAATTCAAGCTATGCTTTCCTACTGAAATCGATCTGGAAATCTCACAGAGGATTTAATTAAATACCTATAACCATGCTCTGTTCATTCACACACAGGAACGCATTCAACAATTCATTTATCCAGAGAGGTGAAAGAGTATATGCCAGGAACGAATTACCTCTACTACAGCAGCATGAATCAAATTCCAGAAACGAAATCAACCTCCAAATCAATTAATTGGGAAATCAAGAATGGAATAAAACTCTCTTACAAATTACCTCTGCTACAGCAACATGAATCAAAATTCCAGAAATGAAATCGAATTTCAAAAATGAATAATTATGCAATCAGAATTGATTCAAACTGTACTCATTAACTCCCTCTATTAAAACAACATAAATCGAATGCCAAGAAATGAAATCAACTTTCAAAATGAATAATTATGCAATTAGAATTGATTCAAACTAATACCTATGAATTACCTCTAGCTATGTCTATGGGGCTGAACCGGTTGTGGTGGGCCCTTGCCACACCTGGGAAAGAGTTGGATTACAATCCTAACTACACCTACAACAAATTAACTCAGAAGTTCATCAAATCCACAGCATTCCATAGCAAATTAAGAATGCATCAGAATAATTGCAATTCATCTTTCACCAACAGAACATGAAATCATAGTTCAGTATTGATAGCTGAGAAACGAGAATACATTAACATTTTTATCAAACCAGATGTCTTTGCCTTTATAGGCTTCGTTACTTACATAATTAGTAGCAATTCTATTATAGAGCAGGACGTTGGAAACCATGGATATGGTAATCCACGAGATCATCACTATCTGTCCTAAATTTACACTATCAGTTCCTTATTTAAAAACTGCATGCTGCTATAGGAAAAAGGTTCCTAATTCTTTTCAAATGAACTCCATTATACGTATAGTGGCTAGCTGGTCCTTCACCGATCTTTGAATTTTCCGAAGTTCTGGAAGGGGCATCGAACTTGCCGAGCTGGAGCTTTGGATTATCAACTGAAAGATGGTTGAAGGAACATATTTTTCCTCCAAGTCAAAATAGTTCCTACAAGAAATACATCATTCTACCCATAATAGTAAGTTAAAAAATAAGAATGCTACTAAAAATGCCTAAAATATCTATAGAATAGTAGAAATAATTATACTTGTACTACCTTTTACCTTTAATAAGAATTGATGGAAGTTTGGCCATATTAGGGATAAAGAGAGGAAAAAGGAAGTATATATGTGTGAAAACTGGGCCAAAAGAGGCAAAGAAGGTAAGGAATAAAAGACAAAAATTAGCCTCCACATCTCCCCCACACTTGATCTGAGGCATGTCCTCATGCCTCTAAGTCATCACTGTCCAGTCAAAAATTAGTTGCTTGGGCCGGCTTATCCAAACTTTTCTTAAATGAGGCTGAGCATTTTTTGAACTGTGCAGCCAATCCTCTGGCACTTGTCTTCTTTGCAAATTGAAGTTTATATGTCTTCCATGATTTCAGCCTTTGATCCTTCTTTCAAAGCTCATCATTTTGCACATATAACCGGAGGTTCTCTTCTCTTAACTGATCATTTTCCTTACTTACATATTGGAATAGTGTCTTAAACATGTGAGCCTTATTCCTTAATTTAGAGATTTTATGTTGAAGCCTTACTGATCTGATCTTGAAATTTTCTTCTTCATCAAGGACTAATATCTTTTCTGGAACTGTTGACTATTTTGGATGACCCTCATCAGGAATGTGGTCCATACCCTGCTTTGGAAAAGGAACCTATTGTTCTGGGCTTATGGAAAGGGGAGTAGGGGTAAAATCATGTGCTTGGGCAATATTATCTGGAACAGGAAACTGATGGAAAGATGAGGGAGATGAAGGAAATTGGGGGGGAGATGAGGGAGAGGGAGTACCGGAATGCGGGGATGAGGTCCTAAAAATGTGTTTGGAATCAAAAGTGGTGCAAGGGGACTTACCCATGCTTATGTTCCTTCTTTTCTCTAGTATGACAGTCTCAGAAGTGGGAACTGGAGATTTACTAGCATGAATTGAGTTTTTCCCCAATCTGGTAATGTGACCTTGTTGAGTTGGGGTATTTTCAATTAATTCTTCAAGAGGGTACAAGGATTTTCTTCTTTTTTTTCCTAACTGCCTTTTTGAAGGTCGAACTTCATGAACAATCATCAATTAGATGCATTATTAATTTGATATGATATAGAAAGATGATTGCATACCTACCTTCACAAGTTAGAAAGCGTTGGATCATGATTAGTAGTGACTACCATTGATCTTGAATGCAGCTCCGTAACATTCACTTTTTCCAACTCAGTGACTGATATGTTGGTTTTAAAAATTTTGCACAATTGTTTATGCTTAATTTTCCCCCTTTGAAGAATTTCTCACCCTAGTGGGTAATCCGATTGCTCTGCTTACTGATTTTTATGTGACTTCGAGACAAAGGTTCCTGATACTTGCTCTCTTCCCATTTAACGTCCAGGAAAATGCCAATGCCACAACGTCATTGTATCCTTGAAATTTTTGAAGAAAAATCCCCCATCCCTTTCATTCGATGGTCTCCTTGCATAATTGATAATCTGCAGTTCGAGCGAATTGAGTGAATGTGGGCTCGTGTCTATCGGTTCCCATGATCCAAGCAAATTCAAACATCTCTTCACTCATCCCGTGGCATGTAATCGCCCCTGTCACGACCCACAGTGAAACGGCTATGTAAGCAAGAGGTTAATTTGTAAATAACGTAGCACAGAAACGTTTATTCCTTGGCTCTAGAAAATTGGTGATTGGCATCCACTGTGGCTCACAAGAAGAACATTTGTAGGTACCCACCCTTTATGAAAACATCCCATACTCCAGCGTCCCCTCTCTTTATCGAAATTCACCTTAGCCTATACAGAGACACTGCATTGCTTATCGTGGAGATGGATAAAGGCGCAATCATGACTTACGATGGAGAAATTTCCCAGTAATCGGATTATGAGGAAAATTCTGAGTTTAAATGAAAATGGCACATAAGCTTATGATGGAAGCTTGGTCTGCATAAAAGGCTTGGTCCCTGTCATGCCATTATGCCTAAAATCATATTGTCATGTGGATGGTGTCGTCCCTCATCATCATGTGCTTTTCTTTTGTCATGCGTCCTCATCAACAACCTTGATCACCACCTATAATAATATGAAGTTTTGACATGGGTGGATGGGATTTTGAAGGGAATGGGTGATTATGGGATGTAGGATTATAATTTTTTTGGAAGGCAAAAATGAAGGTAGAGGCATAGGGAACATGGTAGACAGCATGTACTTGTAATAATCATTTAAACTACCTATAACTAAATTAAGCAAATTAAGCACACACCTTTGTCACTTAAATGATATTGGGAAAGAAAATAGCATCATATCTTATCAATATAGGAGTAGGTCTGTTGTTCGAGAAGTAACTTCTACTGCAATGACAATCATGGTCAACAATAAAATTTGCAACAAATAGTGATATCCAGATCAATCAGACTTTTAGGCCTAGGCTGCAATTCTAGGATTGTACTGTTGTTAAAAAAATAGAGCTTTGCAAAGTTTATTGGTACCACAGATTGTTCATGACCATGTTGTAGCTTCTAGACAGCAGATTGCCAAAAAACTATTTTGGTCCAATATTGAATGTCTAGGTACAAAGATGGCAAAGATGACAAATTGAAAGTAACTCAAGCATGGAGCTGGTTTTTGTGAAGAACTAAACATAGAATCTCCAATTTCTCTGACAAAGTGCCACTCAGTTTTGTGAGGTGGCACTGGAACCTGTCCACCATCTCATGTATTTTAACCAGGATTGAGATGATAACTGCCTGGGGAATTTCTGTTTAGGGAGCTTGAAATGTCCTGAAAGAAGGCTCCAGGGGGTTTATTTTCCGTAATTATTCTAGTGGGCTTGGAAAAGAATAATTCAATCCCCATTGGATCCCTAGGCTACCACCACCTTATTGTTTTATCGAGCCTAAGGCAGTTCCTGCTTGGGGCATTCATATTTAGAGAGTCTGAGTTGCCCATAGAAGACTCCAACTGTTCCTTTTCCATAAGTAATCTGGCAGGCCTGGATAAAGGAATAAACCCACTCCTGTCAAATGAAAAATAGATAAGAAAAATCAATCAACCGATCCAGCAAGAGGCTGGTCATTTCCATGAACCAGCTCTAGTTCTGGATCCTTCTGAATGTCCTGCAAAAACAAATCATGTGAGAGTGGTTTCTAGTAAACTTTTAGCCAATGGCCATTTACCACAAAGGGTCCCAACCAATGAGTAGAGAACTTACCTTTGAAGTGTTTGAACTTACTATCATACAGCAGGGCTCAGTTGCCTACACAGAATACTTTCTTTTTTATGAACTTATAGTGCCATCAAGATCTTTGATCCTATACCAACGAGGTCTTGTGATATGAGTCCTGTCGAATCTCATCGAGCTCATTCAGCTGCATTGACCTCTGCTCTTGGGCTTTAGTCAGATTCATTCCCAATTTGGCGGTCGTCCTAAATTTCTTCACTTGGAACTCAATGGGAAAAAGTACTTGTTTCCCGTAGACTAGCTCATACGGGTTGTGTCCCATCACGTTTCTCCAAGTAATCCTATAAACCCATAATGCTTCCAATAACATGTCTGCCTAGTCCTTATGGTGTAGTTGAACGGTTTTTGTGAGGATGGACTCCAAGAATTTATTCATGGATTCCACTTGCCCATTAGCTTGAGGGTAGTAAGGGGTAGATTTACGATGTTTAATCTGATAATGCTCAGTAAGTGCCTTGACCAATTTTGATGTGAATTGCGTACCTTGGTCTATGACAATCTCGCGTGGTACACCGAATCTCGTAAATATGTCTTCGAAAAAAAACTCTACTACCACCTTTTCCGTGGCAGCATATAATGCCTTCACCTCCACCCACTTGGTGACATAATTGGTGCATACCAAAATGTACTTCTTCTTCTTTGACATCATGGAGATGGGCCCTACAAAATCCAATGCCCATTTCTCAAATGGTTCAATGGCTATCTGAGGCTGAAGAGGCATCTCGTCGGAGGAAACTAGTCTCCCCATCCTCTGGTAAGCATCGCAACTGGAGAAAAACTTCTTGGCATCTTTAAAGAGCGAGGGCCAATAATACCCAGTACTAAGAACCTTGTATGCGGTTCGTTTTTTGGAAAAATTCCTCCCACAAGGCTCATTGTGGGAGGCTCTCAAAAGATCATACATTTCATCTTCCCGCACACACCACCTCATGATCAGGTTTGGCCCTGTGTAAAACAAGTCTCCCTCGATCCAGGAGTAATTAGCACTGCAGTGCACAATGTTATGTTTTTCCCGGGAAGACGTGCTCTAAGGTAATTTCCCTGACACCAAATAATTTGCAACATCGGCGAACCAAGGAGTGATGGAAAAATTGGCGAATAGTGCTTCATCTAGGAATTCATTGGGTACTAGAGTTGTTGTGCTTCCCTATCCAATATTCAAACGAGACAAAAAGTCAGCTGCTAGATTATCACTTCCAGGCCTATCGATTATAGTTATATTAAATTCTTGTAAAAGCAACAACCATCTAGTTATTCTACCATTAGTAATTGGTCTATTCATTAAAACCTAATGGCAGAATGATCAGTATGGATGAAAGCATCATAACCGCTAATGTAATGTCTAAAATTCCGAATAGCATGCACAACTGCTAACAACTCTATCTCAGTGACTGTATAATTTAATTTAGCGAGGGAAAGATTTTTGCTAATAAAATAGATAGCATAAGGATAGATATCCTCCCTTTGTCCCAAAATTTCTCCTAGTGCAGTGTCTAAAGCATCGGTAAATGGCAGGGACCAATTCGGTCCTCTCAACACCGGAGCTGTAGAAAATCTATCCTTTAGTATCTGAAAGGCCTGTTGACAATTGACATTCCATACAAAGTCAGCATCTTTAGTCAATAACTTAAATAATGGTGCTGCAATCTTAGTAAAATTTTCGATAAAACGACGATAGTAACCTGCATGTCCCAAGAAAATTCTTACCTCTTTTTGTGAACTGGGAATAGGAATATGTGAGATTACCTCAATCTTTGTCAGATCAATGTTAATTCCTTCTAATGACACATGATGACCCAGAAAGATTCCCTTAGTCTACATCATTCTGCATTTATCACTACTAAGGGCTAGGTTTTCTTCTTGACAACGAACCAACACTTTTTCTAAATTGGCCAAAGCTTGACTGAAATCATCTCCATAGACTGTGAAGTCATCCATATAGACCTCTACACAGTCATGGACCAAATCGGAAAAAATGGCGAGTACATCTTTTTGAAATATAGCTGTGGCATTACAAAGACCAAAAGGAAGGACTCTATATGCATAGGTGCCCCAAGGGGATGTAAATGTAGTCTTTTCTTGATCTTCTTCAGCTATCTGGATTTGATTATATCCACTATACCCATCTAGAAAAGAGAAGTATTTCTTACCTGAGAGTGTGTCGAGTACCTGATCAATGAAGGGAAGGGGAAATTAGTCGCGCAATGTGGCCTTATTTAGTTCTCTGTAGTCAACGCAGATACACCACTTGCCATTCTTTTTCAGCACCACCACCAGAGGTGACACCCATCTACTATCTGAAATGGGATAGATGAATTCTTCAGCCAGGAGTTTCTAATGCTCTTCTTTGACAATGTCCTTTAATGTTGGGTTCATTCTTATTTGTGGCTGTCAGATGGGTATCATCTCTTCATTAGTGTAAATGTGGTGGATGCAGGTCTCTGGATGGTTACCCTACATGTCAAGGTAATCCCAATCAAATTCTCCAAATTTCTCACAAATCATACCCATCAATTGTTGTTTTTGTTCCATGGTTAATTATGCACCGATGTGTAAGGTCCTTCCTTTAGTGATTTCTACCGGCTCAGTGGTGGGTTCATGGCTTCCCTTCATTTCTGCAAAAGATGCGAACACGGCTGGATGGCAGGCTTCCTAGAACTCGTCACTGAAAACATGATGGTAACCATTAAAAGAGATAGGATAATCAATACAATAACTATGAGATAAAAATTGGTGTAGAATACGTTCATTGGACTTTTCCTGGAGGCCTCTAGACTGTTTTAATGTCAACAAAGGAAACATACAGTCTTCATCTCCGTAGGGGCTCTCGAGCCATAATGGCACTTCAGCAGTTGTCTGAGCAGGGGGGGAAATAGACAAGGTTTGGTTCTGGGAACCATTGGAAATGATCATTTCTCTTTTTCTACAACCTTCAACAGCATCAGCAGTTTCCAACGAGGGGCATCCTAGAACTATAGGATGTCCAGGTCTCGAGGTTTTTGGGGAAATGATGATAAAGTCTATAGGATATTTCTAGGAAGCTATAGTGACCACTATGTCTTCTAGGGTTCCCATTGGTTTGATGATGGATTTTTCTGCCATTTCTAGAATTATGGGGGTGGGTTTAAGCCCAAGTAACTGCAAATATGTCATAGTTTCGTATGTCATGGCATTTATTTCCGCCCCGAAGTCTACAAGTGCGTTTGGTAGAAGTACTCCGTTTATTTCAATGGTGACAATGGGATTCCTAGGGTCATGGTACTTCAAAGGCAAGTCAGAAATCATGGTGGACATTTGGCTCATGATATTTACACTTTGGTTCTTATGCCCTTTCCTACCTTGCTTCTTGATGCAGAGATCCTTAACAATTTTGGAGTAAATAGGGATGTCTCTGATAGCTTGCAAGAGTGGAATTTTAATGAAGACATTCCTTAATTCATTTTCTAGGTTGTATTCAAGAGGAGTCTCTTCTTTCTTTACAAGGAGTCTTTCTGGGTAGGGTGGTTCATTTGATTCTTCTTCTTGTATTTGTTTTTTTTTTCTCATTTTGTATATGATTTTCGGATGATGTGGATGGAACCTTCTCCTCTATGACAACAGCTGATTTCCCTTTATTAACTGTCTTCCCTGATCGTAACTGAATTTCATTCATGGGAATGGTAGTGATCATGTATGTAGGGAAAGGTTGTATGTTTATGTTCTGTGCAGGTTGAGGTGGTCTATTGCGATTTGGGTTAGGTACGGGTTGTGCAGGCAATAATGTAGGGCGAGGTGGATTTTTAGGTGCCTACGAAGATGATGATGGGTCAGATGGCGCAGGTAAAAGTTGACGCAAGGGAGGGGATGGCAGCAATGGTTGTTGATATGCGTGAGGTTTATACCCTTGCTGGTAGGATTGCATGGTTGGGTTGTAGCCTTAATAGGCGTGAGTTTTATACCCTTGCTGATATGTTGATGTGCTTGGCATATTTGGGTAGGGCGCATAGAACTGGCTCTGTGGCTGATAAGGGTTGGTATAAGGGTTTTCCCTCTAGTTCTGGTTCCATGGAGTGTTTTGAGTTTGAGGAGTAGCCCAAGGAGGATAAGCCGGCTGGAAATTCCAAGGTTGATTTTTACTATATCCTTGGGGACTAGGTTCTGGGAACATTTTCTGATTGGGGCCTCTCCAAAAGGGCTTTTTACTTGCTTGCGATGGATCATTTGTTTCAGCATTCCCTTTATAGATGGGCAGCAGACCAAGAAGAGATGGGCATTTACCCATGGCATTTTCTAAGGCGCAAATTCCATAAACCTCAATAACATTGATGGGACACTCTCTTTCCATATGCTTTTGTCTACATCTGGGACAAAAGATTGCTATAGCAACCCTTTTGTCTTCTTGTTTTTTCTTATGTTTCATTGTGTCAAGGTGGTTGCCAATGGTGTTTAAAATTTCAATTTTGAAGTCTTCCAGCGGGTTCCCTAGTTCGACCCTAGTGACAGCAGTAGAAGCGGGTTTTTGGTTTCTAGATGCAGTATCTCAGAGATTATCACGCAGCTTCCTACCTACTTTAGCCTGACTTCTAGAATAGGTTTGACAAAGTTTGGCTATTTCAACAAAACACTTTTGGTAAATTCCCCACCACTTAATAGGAGTAGAGTCTCGATGCATTTGTCTCTTAATCCTTTTAGAAAGACTAGTTTGACCATTTTCTCCTCTAGATGGGCGCCTCGAGATTTGTGAAAATGATACAGGAAGCACTGAAGATATTCTTCCAGGTTCTCTTCATCTATTTTTTTCATTCTTAGAATATCATTGAGGTCCCTAGTTTTTCAGAAATCCTGGTATTTCTTAAGGAATATAGATTTCATGTCATCCCAAGTGTATATGGTGTTTTTCCCTAAGCTCATAAACCATCGAAGTGCAGCGATTTTCAGGGTGGCTGGAAACAATTTCAATTTGTGTGCATCATCATAGTAATTATAGCTTCTACACAGAATATCAAATTCGAAAAGAAAAGCATCAGGATCCTCGGAGGACTTACCATAAAAGAGTGGCAGGGAAGTCATTGGAATGCTCTTTATTGTAATGTTCCTGGTGATGTCGAGGATAGGAAACCCGAAGGTAGTTTCTTTGTCATCGTCATCTGGTCCCCCTTGTGGTCCATCGGTGTTTTCTCTCCTTGGCCCATCAATTTTTTCTCCCCTTTGGCCATTCATGTTTCCTCCAAAGAAATTTGGTCCTTCCTCTTCTTCATGATTCCCCTCGTTTTTTTTGTTCTCACCTTCATTGTTTGCCATATTGGTGCTGATGTTGGTGGAGAAGGAGCCAATGGACAACCTTACTTCTTCTTGGTTTGCAAGTTCCCCTTCCAAAATTCCCTTCCCACTGGTACTCCATTTTTCGTTTTTAGTACCAGTGTAACAATCAACAGGGTTAGTTAATGGAGTTTTTAACAAACCAAAATTTTCAGGAAATTGAGAACTGGAAATAAATCTACCTTTATTATCCCTAGGTCTACTTCTATGCATAAGGAAATAAGAATAAAGTTGAGAACAAGTAGTAATCAGTCAGACTTTGGAGCAACCCCACAAAAGTGGATGTGTGGCTCTTCACTCACATCTTCCCGTACTCTCTCTGCCCTCTGACATCCCTGCAAGGTATTTGAAACTTCAGACAATAATGATTACCTAAATCTTGAAATTACAACTCCCCGGCAACAACGCCAAAATTTTGTGTGAAGTAACTGTCGAATTAATTCACCAATAGTTGTATATCAATCTGGGCTCGTAAAATACGAGTTGTATTGCGCTCTCAAGGGTCATCTCTTAGAGTCAAAGTTTATATGATTCCTTATGATATTTGATTTAAGAATTGAGGCATACACAAACACACATTGTCGAAAAGAAATCAATTCATCTCATCATAAAACAGGAACAATCAGTAAAATTTGGTTTGAACACTGGAAACCCTTATTCATTCTATTTCAACATGAAATCAAAACAATTACCAAATTAACAGCAAATTTAATTCAATAACTCATTGTTTGCAGAAAATCTTAAAAATTCCCTAATTATGATCTTTGGAGGTCACACTTAAAAGGAATTACCTAATCTAAGTAAACCTATAAACTGATTTCACACTCACACAGTGAACTTGCAATTACTAATGGTATCCCTAATTAACTCTGATGTCAACACTTCATGAAACTTTCACTATACTGGTGTCAAGCGAAAAGGTGCATTATCACACTGGTTTGAATACCAATTTTACACACAGACTTCAATCATGATAGCCATTAATCTTTCATACCTGGCCAACCCAACTATATATGTATTACTTACTTCTGAAAGTTTCAGTTCCACAACTTCTACTTTTCAAACCAAGCTAAAATAAACTAAAGTTATCAAAAATGCACAACTACACTCTGGAGATCAACTTTTAATTACAGTTGCCTTTCATCAAACTTCCAACTCTACTCTGGCAAAGTTACTCAAACTTCTACGACAATTGACACTCTGGCTTCTACAATAAGACAATGCTCTCAATTTAATCAAAACACGCTGCATTAAGACACAGAAATAGAAATGAATTCAATCTCAAAACTAAAAGTTGACAAGTTCACATAAATTTCTACTGGCAGTCTTCTAATCATCCTCTGAAACTTGCAATAAAATGTTTCAACCTTTAATGAATGGTTTCTTTCAAACCAAGTTGTAGGGGTTAAATCACTCTATCACTGCTATTCTTATGGAATTGTGACACTTGCACCAAAATATGAACCCTAACATACAATTTCAAGCATCGATCCAAAAGGAATGTTGGTTAAGATTCTGCCATGATTGCTCTGTCCTTAAGGAATATGTATTCACACAAAAATAATCTTACCAATTCACCTAGATGATACAACTGTCTTTGTAAATGACTTTCCATTCTAAACCCTGATCTTATGAAAAACGAGACAAGACTGTAACTTCTATTTAATCACACCAAAAGAATGAAGAAAACTTGCTCAGAACTCTTCTATGAATCATCTACTTTCTCCTACCTGATCAACACACGGGTCTCCTAGTGACTTGCCGGCTAAGACCCCAAAATAACCTATATCTGTCACTCTCCAAAGAATCAAAACTTCACGCTCCTATTATGTCTTGAGAAATGATAAATTTCAAGCCAAAACTCCAATGTAAGCAAAAATCTACTTCCTCAAACCAAATGCATGGAATTTAGAAGTATTTAATCTAGAAGTGACATGCAACTGCTACGAGCAATTGAACTATGTCTACCCATCTAAGCTATGCACACATGAAATGAGATGCAGATTAATTTAACTCACAGAACCAATTAACACAGAGAACCAAATAGTCATTAAATTTGTTTTTCAAATTTGAGCTATGCTCTCCTACTGAAATCGATCTGGAAATTTATCTCACAAAGGATTTAATTAAATACCTATAACCATGCTCTGTTCATTTACACACAGGAACGCATTCAACAATTCATTTATCCAAAGAGGTGAAAGAGTATATGCCAGGAACGAATTACCTCTACTACAGCATCATGAATCAAATTCCAGAAACAAAATCAATCTCCAATTCAATTAATTGGGCAATAAAGAATGGAATCAAACTCTCTAACAAATTACCTCTACTACAGCAACATGAATCAAAATGCCAGAAATGAAATAAACTTTCAAAAACAAATAATTATGCAATCAGAATTGATTCAAACTATACTCATGAACTCCCTCTGTTACAGCAACATAAAACGAATGCCAAGAAATGAAATCGACTTTCAAAAACGAATAATTATGCAATCAGAATTGATTCAAACTAATACCTACGAATTACCTCTAGCTATGTCTATGGGGCTGAACCGGTTGTGGTGGGCCCTTGCCACACCCGGGAAAGTGCTGGATTACAGTCCTAAATACACCTACAACAAATTAACTCAAAAGTTCATCAAATCCACAGCATTCCACAGAAAATTAAGAACGCATCAAAATAATTTCAATTCGGCTTTCACCAACAGAACATGAAATCGCAGTTCAATATTGATAGCTGAGAAATGAAAATACATTAACATTTTTATCAAACCAGATGTCTTTTCCTTTATAGGCATCATTACTTACATAATTAGTAGCAATTCTATTACAGAGTAGGATGTTAGAAACCATGGATATGGTAATCCACGAAATCAACACTATCTATCCTAAATTTACACTATCAGTTCCTTATTTAAAAACTGCATGCTGCTATAGGAAAAAGGTTCCTAATTCTTGTCAACTGAACTCCGTTATACGTATAGTGGCCAGTTGGTCCTTCACTGATATTTTAATTTGTCGAAGTGCTGGAAGGGGCATCAAACTTGCTGAGCTGGAGCTTTGGATTATCAACTGAAAGATGGTTGAAGGAACATAGTTTTTCTCCAAGTCAAAACAGGTCCTACAAGAAATCCATCATTCTACCCATAATAGTAAGTTAACAAATAAGCATGCTACTAAAAATGCCTAAACTAGCTATAGAATAGTAGAAACAATTATACTTGTACTGCATTTTACCTTTAACAAGAATTGATGGAATTTTGGCCATATTATGGATAAAGAGAGGAAAAAGGAAGTATATATGTGTCAAAACTGGGCCAAAAGAGGCAAATAAGGTAAGGAAGAAAAGACAAAAAGTAGCCTCAACAACTACTTTGTACTTATCATATTTATTCTGTGAAGCTATGATAAGTGTTAAAGAGGATATAAATCCTAAAGCCACACTCCAGAGTCCCTCTGGATGTAGAAACCTTGTTCTAGCACCGCTAATATTTCATCGGGTGAGACATCGGTCTATCTAGCTGTTGGACATTGGGTTCAACACTCCCCGTGTGTTTCGTCACATGGAATAACTGCCTCTCTTGGATCCTAACTCTGGCGATTGTAGCAGAGACTAATGCCTACGGGTTTTGGTCTAACGAAAATCGTGAGTCCAACAGGTGGTATCAGAGCCAGGTTTTGAGTTCGAAACTCACCCAGCTCGCGTTGGGGGGGATATTGTTGGACATTGGGTTCAACGCTCCCCATGTGTTTCGTGACATGGACTAACCGCCTCTCATGGATCCTAACTCTGGCGATTGTAGCAGAGACTAATGCCTATGGGTTTTGGTCTAACGAAAATCGTGAGTCCAAAGGACCAGTAATATTGGGTTTTTTTAGTTCGTGCAACCATATCTGAACCTGGGTATAGGCCCCATCAAGAAACAATAATAAAGAACAAGTAAAAATAGTGTCAAATCCATTGGAGAATTAATTATGGAAGGAAATAAAGTCAAGGGCTAAATCACGAGCACTGAGACTTGTCTTTATCTCATATTAGAGACTAAGGGTGGAAAGAAATGAAAATGGAAATAAGCTCTCGAGGCTAAAATGTGCAATGGACACGAAGAAGTTGTATTTGGCAATGCATTTTGTTAAAGTGCATTGGCCTACGTTTAAAGGCTTACGCTAGTGAATGGGTCAAGAACTATTTTTTGTTGAGATTCAACAAGATGATGAGCTTAGTGAAAAGAGTCGCTTTCACTAAGTGGGCCCGCAGGCTATTTTTGGCGCAAGTTTATTTTTAGACTATGTCTATTTTTAGACATGATGATCATATTTCAGAAGTTGCAAGATGTTGTTTGTGGATGGTTGATAAATTTGGAAAAATAGATGAAATTCTATTTTTAGAATATTGGGCGAAGTCTATTCATATATCGTCAATCTAAAAATAGATGCATGTCGATTATTATTAGCTCTTACTAATAATCAGATTCTAAACAACAACTTATTCTCTTGGAGCACTTCAGTTCAATGCACAGATGTGGCACAGCAGTTGACAGAAGGAATTACGTTATTCCTAAGGGTTTACTGGAGCTAATGCATGGAGGACTCAGTTAGAACTCAAGTGGTAGAGTTATGACACAGTTGGAAGAAGTAGTTATGGAGTTGTATTCAATTTAACTCAGTTAGACTCAGTTGAGCTAGTTGTATCTAGTCTAACTGATTGATACACTAATGAGAGTGGAGTGAATTAATTAGTTAATTAATTCATAAATAATAACTCATTAATCAACTGAAGAATGCATCAATTAACTATAGTGCATGGCAGTTTCAGTGGATACCAGTGGAGAGATAGGTGAAAGGGCAAGATAGGCTATATGTTGTGACTATAGTGATGCATTGATTGCATCCAACACTTAGTGGAGATGCCAATGAGGATTTTACATTCCAGGATGGATTAATTCGAATTCATTTAGAGCTATTCTTCAGCATATATTTCGCAGTGGAGGCAGGCTAGCAGGTGGCAAAGTTCGGTGCATGGATTTGCAAGATTAGGCCTGTATAGTGTATGACGATTATACTGTACTGAGAGCTTGAGATAAAATTTGTATGTTTGTATGATATTTTCATATGATATCCATGTTACATAATATATATTTGGGGTTTTCAGCTTCAGGCTTTCCCGGTTAAAAACTGTGTTATGTGCGATTGATAATTTTTGTTTATGCTTCACATGTGTGTGCAATTAATTTTTCCACAAAAGATTAACAAGTGGAATAGATTCAGTATCTTGCATAAAGTTAAATAGTGTGATATCAAGTGGATCTTGGACATATGCATGCTTAGTTCATATAATTTCTACATGGTATCAGAGCATTGTTGATTTAATATTGCAATTGTGAAGTGAGTTTGTGCTGGTGGACAATTCGAATTTGCTACAGAAGATTCTTGGTGCAGAAATCGAGTATACATTGAAATGTCTTTCAATGGGTTGAGATTGGAGTATGCCCTTGATGGGAGCTTGAATTACATAGCCTGGAAGGACAGGATGGAGGCAGTGCTGGAGGATAATGGGCTGAAGGAGTTCATCGATAGCGATGTTCCAATGCTGGGATCTAGCGATGCTGCATTACTTAATGCATGGAAAAAGAAGACTGAAAAGACGAGGAGGATTATATTGGAAGGTGTGAAGGACCACATTATGTCCAGACTTCATGAGAAATCCACTCCATTATTAATGTGGAAGGCTTTGACAGACTTGTTCCAAAGTAGAAGTGACCAGAGGAAGTTGGCACTTAAAGACAAGCTCAGAAAAATAAAAATGGAGAAAGGTGACAGTATTCCAAAATACTTCACGAAGTTTTTCCACTGCAAGGATGAGTTGGGAAGTGTGGGGGTTACTTTTGATGAAGAAGAATTGGTGATCTTGGCTCTCCTTGGGCTTCCGAAGAGTTGGCATAGCTATGAAGACTCTGTCAATGGACGGGAGAAACTGCCAAGATGGGAGCGACTTTGGTCGGATCTTGTGCAGGAGGAGATAAGGCGGGGTACCAGGGATGGATCTTCATCGAAGAATGAAGATGAAGAGAATTTTGCTTTGGCTGCCAAAGCAAGGAAAGGGAAGGGTAAGAAAAATCCTTCAAAATCCGGTGCGAAAGGCAAGAGGCAGGACTTGTCCAAAGTGAAGTGTTTTCACTGTCATGAGCATGGACATTTCGCCACTAACTGTCCACAGAAGAAGAAGAATAAGCAGTTTGTTGGATCTGTAGCTAGAGATGCCTTAGCCTCGCAATTTGAGCTGGATTTTTCCTTGATCGCATGCTTGGTTTCAAGCTGCATGGGATCTGTGTGGTATCTTAATAGTGGTGCGTATTTCCATATGACAGGAGACAAAGAGTTGTTTAGTGACTTGGAGGAGAAGGACCTCCATATGCATATAGAGATGGGCGAAGATGGTCAGTACAATGCGACAGGCATTGGGACCATTACCTTTGAGAGGAAGTCCGATAATCCATTCTTGTTGAAGAATTTCATGCATGTTCCAGGTCTGAAGAAGAACTTGGTCTCAGTCACAATTATGGAAGACAGGGGTTATGATGTTTTTTTCAGTGAGGGAAAATCCTTCCTTCGACATAAAACAACCGGTCAAACCAAGAAGATAGGGGTTCAAATTAAGAATCTCTACAAGCTAGAGGTAGATGGTTGCACTGCAATGGTGGGCAAAGCAGAAGAAGTGGTGAGCTAGGATGAGGGCGAGTTATGGCACAGGAGATTGGGCCATCTTCATCATGGCACTTTGAAAATTTTGCAGCAAATTTCTACTGGACTTCCCACGGGTACTCTTGTGCAGTCACATTAGTGCAAAGGATGTACAACGGGTAAGTTTTTGAAGACCACTTTTCATGAGAAGGAGAACTGTGCTTCGGTGATCCTCGAGATAATTCACACAGACGTGTGTGGACCATTCTCGGTTTCTTCAATAGCGAAACATAGGTATTATGTGATATTTTTTTATGACGTTTCTTGTAGATGCTGGATATTCTTCATGCAGAAGAAGATTGAAACATTATCAAAGTTATGTGAGTTCAAGGCATTGGTGGAGAAGAAGTCGTAGAAGCAGGTGAAAGCTCTATGGAGCGATAATGTTGGTGAATACATCTCAGGTGAATTCAAAGAATTCTGCAACAAAGAAGGAATTCGAAGAGAAATCATAGTGCCTCATAACCCACAGTAGAATGGGGTCGCGGAGAGAAATAACAGAATGATCATGGTGTTGCATGAGCGATGTTGCATGACCAGGGCCTACCGATGCACTTGTGGGTGGAAGCATGCAACACTGCGGTTTATGTGCAAAATCATTGTCCTCATAGAGTACTTGGAATGAGTACACTCGGGGAAGCTTTTACTGGTAAGAAGCATGATATTTCTCATTTGAAGATTTTTGCCTCACCTGTTTACATTCATGTGACGAAGGATGCTAGGAAGAAGTTGGAGCCGACTGCAAAAGTTGGGATATTTGTGGGGTACATAGAAACACCCCATAACTATCGTGTGTATTTTCCAAACAGTCGGATGACTATTATATGACGAGATATAAAATTCAATGAATTGAAATCCATGAAGTTGTCGCTTGAGATGGAGCTACACTTGCATGCAGAGGAGGAATTTCTTGTTCCCAAAGATGAGCCTCTGGATGTGGATCAGCCACAGGAGGAGATTCATGGAATGGAGGATTCCACTCATGCAGAACCAAACATCAGACAAGGCAGGAAGTGTACCACAAAAGCTAAGAGACTGAAGGTGGATGTGGCACAGAATGTAGGAGTTCCTACATCACAGCGCAAACAGAGATAGACACCTGACTGATATACTGGATACATGGCTCTTATGAGCAAGTTTATTGTGCCAAATCCATCTTCTTTTGAAGAATTAGTGTAGGAGCCCACATGGGTAGATGCCATGGTGGAGGAGTATGACTCCATTGTCAGAAAAAGTGCTTGGGAGATTGTTCCAAGGCCAGTGGGAAAATCAGTTGTAGGATCAAGATGGATCTACAAGGTAAAGCAAGCTGCTGATGGGAGCGTCAAGAAGTATAAGGCTAGATTTGTTGCCTGGGGCTTCTCACAGATTAAGGGGATTGACTATAAAGAAACCTTTGCACCTGTCTCACGGTATTCTTCCATACGGACCATCCTTTCTCTCTTAGTGCAGATGGGTTGGCACATTCATCAGATGGATGTGAAGACTGTGTTCCTTAATGGGATCATTGAGGAAGAGGTTTACATTGAGCATCTTGAAGGATTTGATATCTTTAGCAACTAGTCACATGTGTGCAGGCTCAAAAGAGCGTTGTATGGGCTGAAACAAGACCTCGTGCTTGGTACACTCAGATCGACAGCTATTTCACTGGACTTGGCTTCACCAAGAGTGAGGCGGATGCAAACCTGTACTAGAATGTGGGTGAGGGTAAGCTTTTGATCATTGTACTTTATGTTGATGATTTGATACTAACAGGTGATGAGCATTTGATACACTCATGCAAGGCTGATCTTGCAAAGGAGTTTGAGATGAAGGATTTAGGCCTCCTTCATTATTTCCTTGGTTTGGAAATATGCCAGTGGGAAGGTGAACTGTTTGTGTCTCAAGGCAAGTATGCCTGGGAGATACTAGAGAAGTTTCACATGTAAGGCTGCAAGCCTATCGACACTCCTCTTCTAGGAAATTGGAATAAAGAGGATGCTACATCGGTAGAGGTAGTGGATGCCACTGTTTATCGACAGTTGGTGGGTTTGCTCATGTATTTAGTCAATACAAGACTGGACATATGCTATGCGGTGAACCAGCTTTCACAAGCGATGGTTAAGCCTACCAAGCTCTTTTGGAAGGCAGGCAAGCATGTCCTGAGATATCTCAGGGGCACATCTGAGTATGGTTTATGGTACAGACAGACGGATGAGGTGAAATTGCATGGCTTCATGGATGTAGATTGGGAAGGAAGCCCAACAGACAGAAAGAGAACATCAGGAGGTATTTTTAGTATCATATCTATGAAATTTTCTTGGTACAACAGGAAACAAAGATCTGTGGCACTCAGTTCAGTGGAAGCAGAATACATGGCAGCAATTTTAGCTACATGTGAGGCTATCTGGATGAGGAAGATCCTGGTTGGTTTGTTCGGTTCACATTTAGATCCCACGGTGATTCATTGTGATAATCAGAGTTGCATTAAACTCTTAGTTAATCCTGTGTTTCATGATAGATCTAAAAATATTGATATCTAGTATCATCATATCAGAGATTCTGTGCAGCAGAAGATCATGTTGCTTCAGTACATTCCCACAGAGGATCAGGATGTAGATATTCTGACAAAGGCGCTCACCAGGAGCAAATTTGAATACCATAGAGGCGGGATTGGGGTGAAGGATAATACTTATCGTGTTGAGAGGGAGTGTTGAGATTCAACAAGATGATGAGCTTAGTGAAAAGATTCGCCTTCACTAAGTGGGCCAGCAAGCTATTTTTGGCGCAAGTCTATTATTATACTATGTCTATTTTTAGACATGATTATCATATTTCAAAAGTTGCAGGATGATATTTGTGGATGGTTGATCAAGTTGGAAAAATAGATGAAATTCTATTTTTAGAATATTGGGCGAATTCTATTTATAGATCGTCAATCTAAAAATAGATGCATGTCGATTATTATTAGCTCTTAATAATAATCAGACTCTAAAAAGCAACTTATTCTCTTGGAGCACTTCAGTTCAGTGCACAGATGTGGCATAGTAGCTGACAGAAGGAATTACGCTATTCCTAAGGGTTTACTGGAGCTAATGCATGGAGGACTTAGTTAGAACTCAAGTGGTAGAGTTATGACACAGTTGGAAGAAGTAGTTATGGAGTTATGAGATAGAGTTCTAAATTGGATGCATTCCTGCCTTATGCCTTGCATGGTTTTCAAGGCTAGGAGTTGCATTTAGTGTAGAATTAATTACACTTCAATCCTAAAAACTCTTCCACCTCCTAATTTCTTCTATAAATACTTCTGAAGAAGATGAGAAGTTGTTGGTTGGTCACTAGTTGTAACACTGAAACTTTCTAAAATAATACATATTTTGTCTGAAGTTGAAGAAGAAATTGAAGTCTTGCAAGCTGGATTATGTTTTGACATGCTTGTTCTTGAGAAGGCTCTATCATTGGATCCTTGAGCTTGGCTGTTGGTGATGTATTCTAAACTGTCTTTTGTTTTTCTTGTCTTCATTATGTTTCATAAACTCTTACTACAGTAGGATGAAAAGTTTAGGCTAAGAAATGACTCCTAGAAGCACCTTAGACCTGTTTATCCTTCATTGTTTTATGTTTTCTTCTGCTGATGTATTTTAGAGTCTTTAATCTTTCTCTTTAGTCCTTATGCTTGTTTATTTCTCTAATAGTTCAAATAGTTGGTTTTAGCATGATTTATGGTTTTCCCTGCTCGTCTGCTGCCACTTGAAAACTGTTTTTGAAGTCTCCCTTTGAAGTACCACTGTTTACAGTTATCCAAGGAGATCTATTTTGATCATACCCTTTGTCCCTGCTTGAAAAATTGCGTTAAAGGTATTTATAGTTGTAATCGTATATGTTTTAGGTTTTCCCTCTTTTATGATTGCAATTATCAGTGAATCTTTAATGTTTTATAAGTCCTTTGAAATAAAATCTTTGAGGAAATAGGATGTGCTCCCGAATTTTAGATTTCAATTTAAAAAGTTGTCTTGAAGCCATCATTTGCTTAAAGTGTGGTTTGTAGAATTCATGGTTAGCCCTGTCTATCAAATACCTCTTTATTTTTCAAGTTATGTTTTCAAGTTCCCTTTGTTGAGAATTCATTTTCTCTTTCCAAATCATTAATGTCCATCCCATTCACAAAACTAAAGGATCATGTGGCCAAGTTAGATTTGCCCTTTGATATCCCATATCCATTGATGAGTTTTTCATAAACCTCTTCTTGACTCCATTGCCCAATGAATTTGACACTTCTTCTTTCTATCTATACTACCTAGACCTTTCATGTCTATTATACCAATTCAAACAAACAAACAAACCAAACAAATGCTTGCACTTAATAACTAGTCTAAAATCAATACTTAAAAGAAAACAAGATATACCTTTGCAAACAAATAATTTGAGAGATCCCTCTCTGAGAACATGAGGACTAGATCTTGGAACTCTAAAGATTGGTTCTGATGTTGCCTTGTCTTTTGGTAAGTCAATCTATCAAAACACAAGACCCCAACATAATGGTGATCATGGTGGGACACTAAGTAAAATCCTTAAAACAAAAGACTCACTGTCCGGTATAGTATAAGTAGCTTTCTTCTAGCACTACCAAGAATAATGGTAATTGTGATAGGACTTATTTGAATCAGTGACAAACTAATTAACCCTTAGGATTCTCATAGAAGCCTTATCAAACCTTGAAGGAATCAGCTAGCCAAGCCATAAGAGTAGACTCTGTTTGCCTCATCATTGTAGCTAAGTGTTGAAACAGATTTAGGACACTCTCATAACCCATAGGATTGTAAAAACTCAGAAAATCCAAAAATATTTTAGATTGGCTTCATAATAAACATGGTGGTGGAACCATAAAACATTTTACCTTCACAAAAGCTAAAAAGTTTCCACCTGGCAACTCCACTAGCTCCAGTAGGCCTATTACCCATCTAGATCTCCAAATTTCCTGAAGATTGTATTAACCAGCCTTGAGGAAGTTTAGAAGCCTAGTCCCATACTAGATAAGACATTGTGAGAGGAAAAACTGTCAAAACAATCCCTAAAAATATTTAGCCTCTCTCATTTTTTTGAAAAACAGTCTAGCTTCACATAGGATCAACACTAGATCTCATACAGACCCTAATCCTCCTATAATAGTTGACAATCCAAAGAAGATTTTGTGGCAGACTTCTAAGTCTGGAAAATCAACTGCGAATAGGAGCCTCTTAAGAACAAAATCTGTCCCTGAAAACCTTACTGTCTTAGAGGATTTACACTTTGACATACATCATTCAAAGAATATCTTTAGAACCAGATCTCAAGGTGATTTAAACCAAGATAATTTGGAAACTGCAGATTTGCAGCAGAGCTTTAGTAGAGAAGCCTCACCTTCTACTCCTCCTAATTCCCAGCTTCTTCACCACTTTAGCCTTTTCCATAACAAATTTTCTCAAAACTAGTTTGCTGGCCCAAGTGTTTCTTCCACTCCAATCCATACTACCATTGTTCAAAACACTCCATTTCAGCCCACTTTCCCTCTTGTAAATCCACCCCTTGTAAATCTACCTTTCCTTCTAGCCATGGCAACATGGTATGCCCCATTAGTGTTACCACAACCTATGGTTCCCTTACCAAATGATTACCAATCCAAAATTCCTCATTTCACTGGAAATGAACCTACTACTGCCCAACAGCACATAGATAAGATGAATGATGCCTTTGATTACATGGAGATAGAAGAAGAGACCATTAAGATGAGAATATTTGCCCAAAGTTTAGGAGGAGAAGTAAAAAAATGGTTTAAAAGCTTAACTCCTAACAACATCAATGATCTCCCTTATTTGCATCAAACATTCATAAACAGATGGGAAATCAAAAAGAACCCTCTCCAAATATTGGCAGAGTACAGTAATCTTAAAATAAATCAAGGG
The DNA here is from genome assembly GCA_034641835.2 of Pinus albicaulis. Lineage (NCBI taxonomy): Eukaryota > Viridiplantae > Streptophyta > Pinopsida > Pinales > Pinaceae > Pinus > Pinus albicaulis. Next base: position 64,796 of record JAXQQM020092837.1, on the reverse strand, counting down.
GAGAGTGTTCATGACTACTCCACTAGGTTTAACAGTGTTTACAATGCTCTTCCACCTCACATGAAACCTCCCCAAAGCATGGCCTTATTAAGATATCCTGAGGGTTTTGATGCTGATATGGCCTATCAATTGAGGGAGAGATTATTTAACTCTAGAAGACATGTAGAAGGGAGATGTGAGTGTAGAAGCAAACTTAATTGAGAAAAGAGTTAGGTTAAGATCGGAGAAGACGGTAACTTAGAAAGATGATACTGCACCCTCAACCTCATCCTCTGATACCAAAATTGACAACCTAGTGAAGGTAATGGAGAGAATGCTTGAAAAGATAAACTTGAATGATAGAGTGCCACCAAGAGAACACCAAAACAACCTCCAAAATAGAAATCGAAATCAAAACTTTATAAGAGAAAACAATAAAGACAGACAAAGAGATAATGACCAACAAATTAGACCTCCCTTCCAACAAAACTATGTAGATCAAGAGGAAGAAAGGGAGATTGAAGGGTTGGGAGAAAATCATGTAAAATTGATTGGATCAGACAGTGGGGATGATGTTAACCTCACTGAAGAATAACAAGGTTTCTTCTCCTCAGAAAAAAATGAAGATACATATGAGGATTTTGATGATTATAGATTGGGGTTTGAAAATGCAATCATGGAGGTGCAAAAACAATATGAACTTAGAAGCAAAGGGAACATAGACAACTCAAAAAATAAAAACACTAGCACTGCTGTTAGGAAAAATGAAGAAAATCAGCCTAAGAAAATAGCAGAGAAAACCAACATTTTGGCTAAGAAACCAGATTTAAAAAAAGAGAAGAGTAGCCAACCAAATGTTGAAAAAAGCAGCCAGCCAAATGTTGAACAAAGCAGCCCTAGCACTTCAACTAGTGGCCGTAACAAAATTTTCGCAAATAGAAGTCCAAAAAAAGTTCAGCAAATCATAATTGCTGAAAGGAATTCAATTGAGAAAACAGATGTAAATATGGCAAAATCAATAGTTCCTTTTAGCCTTGAGGGAGAGATTGCCAAGATAAAGATCACCATACCTCTAGCTGAACTAGTGACCCAAGAAGTGTACAAAAACCAAGTTTTGAAAGCTTTGAACTTAGGTAGTGACACTGATACATTAAACTTGACAGATGACAAACCTAAATTGTTGTTTGGTCCAGAAGTTGAAGGAAAATACCAAGAAGGAGCTATCCCTCCCTTCTATGTCAGTTTGAATATACATGATAGGATATTACACAATGCCATGTTAGACTCTGGAGCTTCACATAATCTTATGCCCAAAGTAGTAATGGAAAGCTTAGGCTTAGAAATTACTAAACCATAGAAGGACCTGTATTCCTTTGATTCAAGCAGAGTCAAATGCTTGGGTTTAATCAAAGATTTATATGTGAACCTATCTCAGATCCCTGCCAAGAGTCTAGTTATGGACATAGTAGTAGCTGATATTCCCCCAAAGTATGGCATGCTTTTATCAAGATCATGGGGAGCCAAACTTCAGGGGAGCCTTCAAATGGACATGTCTTACGCCACCATCCAAGTTTTTAACCAAAACAGAAGATTATACATGTAATCCCACATGAAATACATGGTGAGCAACATAGATAAACCAAACAACTCTCCAATCTATTCCATTCAGTCAAGCTTAGATTCCTTTATATTATACAATGAAGATGAATCACTCAACAAGAAAAGGAAAACAAAGAGGAAATTAGTTTACCAGAACAATAAAAACTTCCCTCAAATCAAATACAAAACATTTGCAATCAACAGCAACAAGAAAATGAAAATGAAGTAGAGATACTTTGGACAATAAACTTTGATGGGTCTTGTAATCAAAAAAGTGCAGGGGTAGGTGTATGGATTCAAAATAAAAATCAGGGTTATTCATATAAATTAGACTTTCCATGCACCAATAATATTGCTGAATATGAAGCCCTGCTTCTTGGCTTGCAGTTGCTTAAACAACTAGAAGCCCAGTAAATATCAATCCTAGGAGATTTTGAACTTATCATAAGACAAATCAAAGGAGAATATTCAACTAAAAACCCAAGACTTAGAGAATATCGAAATGCTGCCCTTGATTTATTAAAGGCCTTTGAAAAATATGAACTCATTTTCATTCCAAGAGCACAAAATCATCTAGCAAATGTACTTGCCTTCACTGCCAGCAATTGCCAAGTACCTGTTGATGCCTCGAAAATCGCTGCAACAACACTGGGGGATAACCACCCGGTCCGGACCTTAAACAGCTCCTTTTCCGTTTGGGATGGTGGCTCCGACTGGATATAATGGGACCAGTTTCCCGATAAAGAATCGCTGCAACAACACTGGGGGATAACCACATGGTCCGGACCTTAAACAGCTCCTTTTCCGTTTTGGATGGTGGCTCCGACTGGATATAATGGGACCAGTTTCCCGATAAAGAATAGAAAGGGATGGATGAATGATTGTTTTAATAAATGATAATGAATGGAGTATTTAATCTATAGGCAAAAATGCAAATAACTATTTTATCCCGGGAAGCTTCTATTCTTAAGTGCAACTTTTGATGATCTGTGTTTGTCAATAGGCATATAGATGACACTATTCAATAAACAAAGATATTCATTTAAATAATAATTACTTCATTCAACTAGTTGAATGAAGTAATTGATAAAACATTGTTACACTTATCTTTATATTACTGATACGTAAATGATTGAAAGAGAAGCAAACTATAAACATCCAATAGTGGAAAGTATAAAGATTGTTGTTAAAACACATTTAAATATTCAATAATAGCAAAAGTAATCAAATGACAATTTTCATAAAAGAATGAATTCAGACATAGATAGTAGTACCATATGAGCTGCAAGTCTTTCTCAATGTAAATCGCAATTTGAAATTCTTCTTTCAACGCAGAAATACTTTCACACAAAGACAGTAGTGCACATTTGCATAAAAGCCTCCTTGTCAAAATTAGAATAATTGGTCCAGTTTCATAAAAGAATATGCCTGAAGTACAGTAGTGCAACTTCAGGTTTATAAGTCATATACAAAACTTACGACCCTTTCTAAATACATGAAAGGTTCTATAAATACTAAATTGATCTAAATATCTATTAAACTGAAAAATCCTACTTAATTGGTATTAAACAATCTTGAATATCTTCTTCACGGCAATCTGGCAGTCGGCGGCATGAATCATCACTGAGGCTGTTCGTTTCTGGTCCTGAGCTGGCATATTGCAAGCATCGGCTCCACTTCTGGTGGTTGGTTAAGGCGAGAATTGAGTTGGGCATCATAGGTGGCATCCTGAATTTCGGGAATGATGCATCCGATTGCATCTGAGAGGCATTTGAGGGCGGCTCTCTGGCTGTAAGGTTTGACTAAGAACATCCAATAGGTGTCCCATGTCAAACTGTTAATTCCTGCGATTAATCTGCCAGTTCTCTCCAGCTCTGAGTAACATGACTGCTCCAATGTTTTAGCCGATGTCAATTTACCTGGGGTACATTGGGAAATCATGTTAGATAAGTAGAGAGTGTCATTAACTAATTCAACCAAATTACTTGTGGTTAATTTGCATCTGGAAACTGCCCTCTCTGCTTTGTTTAACTGAGATTGCCATTCTATAAATAATATTTCTTTATGCGATTCTAAGATCTTTGGCAATTTAGCTGATTGTCCTTCCTCAGTACTTTGCCACTCAAGATAATTGGTCACTGTCTCATCGGCCTGCTCGAAGTCTGTTATAGCATCAGTTGATTTATTACTTAGAGATGTTGTTAAGTCACATAAAGGTTCTGCCTGGGCGATTTGTTGACATAACAACTTTATCTGTGTTAATAATGCTTTGTTTATTTGTACTGCCTCTGACCTGAATTCAGCTACCTGTGGAAGATTCTTTGTTTTCTCAAGCTGGGCTGATAGTTGAGCAATCTGCTCATCTTTTATCTTCGGCATTTGTTCATTGGCTGTCTTGAGTTGTGCCAATGCCTCTGATAACTCTTTCTGCTTCTGGACTGCACTCTGATCAATCCTCTGCTTTTCCTCCTGCAATTGTTGAGTTAATTGATTATTGGTTTGCTGTTGTGTTAACAATTGCAGTTCTGCTTGCTCTGTCTTCTGCCGTGCTTCTGATAATTGTGCTTGTAATGAGGAAATCTCCTGGTCTTTTGTTTTTAATAAAAGACTCACCTCTGATGCCTTATTTATTGTTGCTGCCGAATAGGCTCCAGCAAATTCTGATAGTTTTGTTAGGTCTTCAGAGGGGTCAAATTCCTCCTTCCAAACTATATTGCCCGTCACTGTTTCTTCTGGAAATAGGGAAGGCTGATCAGTTCTTCTCCTCTTCCTTTGTCGTTTTACCACAGCTTTGTGTTTCGGGCTAAAGAAGACATCCAAGGGAGGAATTTCTTCTATCTGCAAAATAATTTGATCGGAGGGATATTTTGGGATTATCTCTACTCCTTTAGGACTGGGTAGGCCGCTGGTTTCACCTGGAACTTGTTTTGAAATGTTCTCCTGTGTGTCTACTACTCTTGATGTTTGGGCTTCCTTTGAACCCTCAGGATTGTTGATAATTGAATCGAATTGTTGCCATTCCTGGAGCAATTCGGGATCAATTTGAGTATCTTGATTTACCTTTATGGTGCTCTGTTCCTGATCTTTTTTCTGGGTTTCCTCTTGCACTTTCTCCTGTTCTTTTGTTATAACTGAAGGTTCCTTAGTTTGTCGTTGTTCAGGCTCGCTTGATCCTGCTGATGGGCTTGTTGCTAACAGATCTAGGGGCAGAGTTTGCAACCTCTGTTCTCTAAGTCTGTTGAATTCAACTAACCCTTCATCTTGATATTTCGTTCTGGCCCACGATCTAACTTGGGACATTGACTCGGCTGTAGAGAACAGATCATCAAACATATCTTCTTTATGATCAAACTTTGCCAATTTGGCCTGTTCAAGGGCATTATAGGCAACTTTGTCGAGATCAAATTTCCTATTAGGGGAGAGTTGCTAGAGTTAATGATTTCATCTTTGTAGCTTCTTTCTCTGCATGTTTGAGATCATTCAAGGTGTAGACACCACATCTAAGAGGAAAAGAAGGCCAGACTTGCTTCTTATTTCTCTTTAGAGTTTGTGTAACGCCCTCGGAAATAATCTGATAGGCTATCTCCCTTGCCAGCAATTTATCAGGTATATACAAAGGAAGAACATGGGGTTTGGCTTGGCTACCAAAAATTCTTATATAAGTAAATTTTTCCTCTGAAAACCATCTCTCTAAGCCAGTTAAATCAATCCCTGCTTGGTAAGAAATCTTGGGAGCAGGTTTATCAAAAATAGAGTAATGAATGGGTAACATGAAGCCATTGCAAATTTGGTATAAATGGTGCCTATGGGAGGATTTCCACAATTTCTGATGGTATATGTGAATTGGCATGGGGTCTTGTGGAGTCCACCTCCAGCCAAGCACGGGAAATTCAGAATTAAAACACAGGGTGTCCAGGATATAAGCGCTGTAGTAAAATGGGGGAATAAGCCTTTCAGTAATGCGGGTTTGGCCTCTGAAATCAATAACTGCGGTGGCTAACTTATCAGACAATATAGTTGCCCAATCCATAATTTCACTATTACACGCTGCCTCTATCAAAGGAACCATTTCTATAGTAAAATTAGAGGAGTCGTGCAAACCCCATAATCTACACATCATGATCCCATCATAACAATAAGGAGAACACAGAGAATCAACAGAATACATACCGGAAGATTTATGCTTGTGTTTTGCTGGATTCTGCCTCCAATTCCGGATGGGTTCGGATTCAGTTTCGTTGTCATTTCGGAATTTCTCCAGAAATGCCTTGTTGTACTTCTTCTCTGGCTCAGGCAAATGATACATTTTCCTCAAATCATTAGCTGGAATGAACCGAAAATTCTCCCATCTCTGGTGCAGAAGGTTCTGTCTGTAATTGGGAGTTCCTCAATTGCCCACCTTACTACATCCGTATATGGGAGAATTTTTTCCTGAGCTGCTATCCGATGAAGGAAAGAGTTGGCTAAATCCTTTAAAGTTCCTTCAGATCTATGAGTCGTATCTGCTGTGGCTTCTACTTTTGTCACTTCGGGTTCTTCAACTTTTATCAAATTATAGGTACTCTGCCAGGAAGTTTTGCCAAGACCTGAACATGTAGTATCAGATATCAACCCTTTCTTTTTATTTCCTGGATCAGTGCTGGCTTGTTCTTTGGCTGGCGAAGCTGAAGCGTTTGCAGTTTTCTTGGACTTCTTCCCCATTCTGCTTGTATCTATCAACTTGGAAGAATTCTGCACAGGAGTAAAAATAAGCGTAACACAGAGAATTGGCAGTGAAAACCAAATACGGGGGAAATATATTTGATTAATGCATGATGAAGAAATAATCTAAATGTGGCCGTGGATCCAATCCGTGAAAAGATTTAGACTTACTATTTCATTAAATGGCCGCAAAAACCTATCAATCATTTAAATGTCCATCACGTCGTTTATTGGTGAAATGATTAGTTTAAGCGTGCCTTGGCTGTTTTGGCGGTTGAGCGCAGGTGAATCTTCATTAGAAAGATAAGGCTTTTAAATACGAATTAATCGTAATATCCCCGTTATAACATTTTTCTTGAAATTCGTGTTTTGGCTTTATAGCATCGCATCGGGGCGAAAAGGCGCTTTTCTTATATTAGCATCTCTTAGAATCTTCGATCGCCGATAGCGATATCGCATCGCATCGGGAGCATTGACCGGGGCTCTTTGTTAAAGCATGCATGGTTGTATTGCTGATCGCCGATTGCGTGTTATCGCATCGGTGCAAACCAATGGTTCCATAAGTTATGTCTCCTCTGTCATTGCGATATGCGATCTTGCGATCGCTTTATCGCAATGATAAAAGATTTAATTATTTATATCCCAAGGCCATTATTGGTTTGTCAAAAAGGTTTTTTATAATGTTCTTTATTTCATGTTCGGACCTTTTAAAATAATACAAAATTGATACCAATTTAAAAAATAAAAGGGACCCATTTCATATTATGGTGTTGTGAATAAAAATTATATGAAATGGGGGGTTGTTGTAGAGGACAACAATTGGCGATTCGCTGGAAGAAACAGTTATCTCTGAAAAGTATGAAAATACTTAAACTTTTTCAAAATAGAGTTGTAATCAAAAAGGAAAATTCTAATATAACTAAGTATTTATGCATTCCAAATAAAATGAAACTATTTCTTGCTAATTTCCTCTCTTTGTTTAAAATTAGATACATTCTAAGTTTTAAATAGGCCTCTATTGGTTTATAATGATAAAACAGAAAACCTTTCCAAAGCAGCTTTTTGGTTAACTCACCTGTCATAGGTAGAGCCTCTGCTGCCAGCAAACGTTCATAGTTTCGACAGGGATACCTTTTAACCATGTTATTGTCCATTATCCCATCCATTTAAGAGTATGATTAACAGAATGAATTCAAAATATGCTTTCATATTTTGCATTTCCTTTTACTTTTTCTATTATTCTTAAGATAAAAAGCCATTGTCCTGGTTTGGTGGCCAGCTGTTTGACAATGCCATTCACTAGTAGTAATCTAACCGAACAAGCTGGCTCGTGATGAGACCCCTTGTCTTATAATTTTAAGTCATTACCCTGTTTTGGTATGCAGTATTGGTAATGTCGGTTAAATTATTTCCCTATGATCATGGTAAGCAGGCTTGTAATAAGACCTCTTATCTTTTATATCAAAATTTTATAATTACACTCTGAGTAATCATAAACTTTTGGTGAATGGGATGGACAATTTTCTCCTTAAGAGTAAATGGATGACAGGGTAAGAGTTGAAGATGCTGAAATTGGATTAGTTTCTGTTTTGATATTGATAACCTTTTTGTTGACCAATTAAAAACATAAAATGATTCTTTAATACTTCTAAACTTTGAGAAGAGTTCGCAAAAATTAAAGGTGGTTTCAGAATGCAATTATACTTAGTTTCCTAGAAATTGTTCCTCTTGTTTAAGCCTTCTATTTATTTAAAAGTAAATATTAACAATCCTTTCTTTTGAGCAACTTTTAAATACAGCAAAGGTCAATGGAAGATACCTTACAACTTTATTTCCTAATGATCCTAAAAAATAAATCCTATTTAGAACTAAAGGAGAAGGGATTACCTTCTCAATTGAAGAATTTCTTTAAGATGAGGCCATTGATAGGAAGAGAATCCCTCTTTCCTGTTAGATCTTGTAACATGAATGTCGAATGGCCTATCTTCTCGCTGATATGAAATGGTCCAAGCCACATCTTTTGGAACTTTGTGTGTTTACCTTTATCCTCATGGGCTTTATCCCATTTCAGAACTAGATCACCAACCTGCAAGTGTTTAGAACTAGATGAAGCTGAATCAAATGATTTTTTGATTATCTGCTGATGTTTTGCATGAATAATCTTGGCCTTTTCTCTTTCTTCTTCTAATTTTAAAATTTGATCATGTCTAAGTTTAATAGAAGAAGAGGGGCTTTCTTCAATAAACTGCACTAGGGCTAGGGAAGGAAGTGCTAGATTGGTTGGTAATATTGCTTCTTTCCCATATACAAGATTGAATGGAGAAGTACCTATGGAGGCCTTCTGTGTTATTCTATCTGCCCATAGTGCGAATATTAAAGATTTATGCCAATTTTTATGATTATGTTCAATAGTTCGCTTAATGATTTTAAGGAGATTTTTATTAGTAGACTCTGCTAGACCATTACCTTGGGGATAATAATTTGCAAAATATTTTAGTTTAAAACCTCTTTTAATAGCGAACTCAAACATGGCATTACCAGAGAAATAAGATGCATTATCAAAAACAAGAGCATTTGGGACACCAAACCTGGTAATGATGAATTGATCTATAAATTCTATAATTCCTTCAGAGTTTGTTGTTTTTAACGGAATTGCTTCAACCCACTTGGTAAAGTAATCAGTAGCAGTAAGGATATACTTATGCTGTTTGGAAGACTGTGGAGAAATTTCCCCAACGATATCCAATCCCCATTGTTCAAAAGGTTGCTCAATGTTGACTAGTTGCAAAGGAAAAGCTGATTTTCTTTGTCTTCCACTGGAGGTTTGACAATTTTGGCATTTCCTTACATATTCATGAGTATCTCTGAATAAAGTGGGCCAATAATACCCAGCATGAATGATTTTGTGAGCTGTAGTGTCAGCTCCAAAATGTCCTCCGGCTGGTCCATCATGTAGCTCCTGCAAAACCTTTTGTGCTTCAGGTTTTTCTAGGCATCTTAATAAAAATGAATCATAATTTTGTCTAAAAAGTACATCATCAATGATTATGAAGTTTTTTGCTTTTAATCTAATGGCCCGTTTGTTTTTATAAGAGAGATTAGGAGGTGCATATCCATTTTTCAAATAAAAGATTAAATCTGCGTATTGAGATTTAGAATTGGTAATACTTATCTGATTTATTTCTTCCATATGTTCTGTATCACCTGATTCCGGAATGTTGGATGCTCCTGCTAACAACCTGCAAAAACCTTGGCCCCTCACAATTTTTGCTGGCTTGATTTCCAAGTCATACTCTTGAAGTGTTGTAACCCAATTGGCTCTTTTCTCACCTAATTCCCTTTGGATCAGTAATTGTCTTACTGCAGAAAAAGGAACTATAACCTTTGTATGAGCTTTTAAAAGGAAGGGCCTATAGTGTTTAATGGCTTTATATACAGCAAAGGCTTGTTTTTCAACTTCGGAGTAATTTAGTTCTGCACCCTGGAAATTTGAACTAAAAAATGAAATTGGTGCTTCAAGGTCATGATCATTAATCTGAGTGAGTACTGCTGCATAAGATGAATCGGATGCGATAGTATACAATGTGAAATGATTAGAAAAATTGGGAGTGTTTAAAGCGGGGGCATTGATTATTGATTGTTTGATTAAATCAAATGCTTCCTTTTCCACAGATCCCCATTTAAACACTGAATTTTTCTTAATCATGCTTTGTAATGGTAAAATGATCTGAGAAAAATTAGGAACAAATCTTTTGACAAAGTTGATCTGACCTAAAAAAGACTGCATGGATTTTTTATTATGAGGAAATGGGATTTCAGAAATTTCTTTAATCCTGTCAGGATCAATATAAATTCCATCTTTGGAAACAATAAAACCCAGGAGCTTTCCTTGATCAAGAGCGAAGAAGGATTTTTTAGGATTGAGTGAGATACCATACCTTTTGCAGCGTTGAAAAATTTGATTTAAGTCACACAAATGATTGGATCTCTTTCTAGAAAATACAGTAATATCGTCTAGGTAGACAACTACTTTTTTATTAATCAATCCTTTGAAAGCGATATCCATCGCTCTTTGGAATGTGGCTCCTGCATTAATAAGTCCGAAAGGCATTTTCTGATAAGCATAAGTTCCCCATTTTGTTCTGAATGTAGTTTTAAGTCTGTCATCAGGATGAACCAACACTTGGTTATATCCTGAAAAACCGTCTAAAAAGGACATTAATTTAGAGCCTGCTACTGATTGGAGTATCTGCTCCATAGTAGGTAATGGGAAGTTATCTTTGAGGCTTGCTTTATTCAGATTTCTGAAATCTATACAAATCCTAATGTCGCCATTTTTCTTTCTGACAGGGACCATATTAGAGACCCAGTTTGAGTGTCGAACAGGAAAAATAATCTTAGCTTTCAAGAGTTTATTGAGTTCTGATTTTATTTGACTCTCTAAGTTCGGATGTATTTTCCTTAATTTTTGCTGAACTGGTTTCTGATCGGGAAGCATTGGAATGGTATGCTGGATAATAGTTGTATCATATGTCTTTAGATCTTCATATTTCCAAACAAAAACATGTTTATGTTTCTTTAAAATTTTAATGAATGCTTCCTTTTCTTCTACAGAAAGTCCTAATCCTAGATTAACGTTTTGAGGATTTTGTTCAGTACCAAGGTTTATCAATTCAAACCTTAAAGTAGAGCTTTGGAGCTTTGGATTGGTCACAGGTTTAAATCTGTCTTTAATATCATAAAGATCCTCAAGCTTCACCACAGGCTTTGGAATTGAATTTTCCTCGGATTTACCTCTCATTTGAAGGTCATGTTTGCTTTCCTCAATGATCTGGTCATCATAGGACTTTTCTGAAGTCAAAAATTGTAAAATGTCTTCATCATGATTAAATATTCTCCAATTAGTGACATTGTCAGGAATTGACGGCCTAAAAAGTAATTCTATTGAAAATCTATCTGGGCTATAATCTTCGGAGGGTATGAGTTTGGAAGCAACATTGGCTAGCAAGTCTGCTGCTGAATTTTGAGACCTAGAGATAGAAGAAATATTGAATGCAGAAAAGTGCGTGGTAAGTTCTTGTACCAGCGACTGATAATGTTTGAGATGATTTGAAAGACAATGAATTGTATTTCTCACATGTTTAACAATAATTTCAGAATCGCCGAATACTTTCAAATATTGCACTTTAAGGCCAATTGCTTTATACAAACCTTGGACTAAGGCTTCATACTCGGCTGTATTGTTTGTGCATTCAAATTCTAACCTACAGGACAGCATTGTTTTTTCTCCTTGCGGGCTAACCAATATACAACCTGCTCCTGAACCTTCGTTAGATTTGGAGCCATCAAAATATAAAGACCAAAATAAAGAAGTATTAACAATCTTATTTACAATTTCTCCAGTATCATTAAAACATTTTGACCTATCTGTTTGTGAATAGTTTTCGATCTGTGATGTTAAATTGTTTACTGAGAAAGGAGATGGTTGGGCAGTGAAATTTCCAAAAAATGACTCATATGTATAGTTTCCCAAGATGTTGTTATTAAATGCAATTGGTTGATTTTCCTGTTCAAAATCTGTTAGAGTATGGGTCATGTGTTTCTCTCGATTGATTTTTATTTGATTTGGCTTTCCCCTATAGGGTAACTACATGTGAGACCAATCGGTAGAAATATACCCATGGAGCTTTTCAGACCAATCTCTACTCAAGATCAACCCATAAAATTCATGTATATCAGCTATTAGGATATCAATTCATTGAACTACCCGTGGATCAGCTGCTAACCTGATAGTTACAGAGTTAATTTCTCTTAAAACCTGGACCTTGGTTCTGTCTAACTGTACAATGTGTATGGAAGACTTTTGGGGTTCTATGTTCAGTTTGGAACAAACTGAAGCTGGCATTATATTGGATGATGCCCCTGAGTCAATCAAACAATTGTGTAGGTTTCTGTTGTAGATCTCAAAGGTCAAAAGGAAGGGTGGAGTATGAGAATTCGATCTATCTCCAATCAGGACTGAATCAGTAGCTTCTATCATACTAGAAGGTGGTTGACCTGAATCATTTGCAGCTTTAGCACTGGGAAGAGGTGAAGAGGGAACAGCATTCAATTCTTTGAGAAGCAATTTCTGCTGATGTTTTAATTTGCTAAGTTCAAACATAGTAATGTTTGCCTTAGTTTTCTTCATATCATCAACAATATTGTAATCCATTGAATCGGATACTACTAATGTTTTAGATATTGAAGGAGTACTTGAAGTTGAAGGTTGGTTTTGGGGAACTACTGCAGGTGACTTCTTTGTAGGTACTTTTTCCTTTGTTGTAGCAGCACCTGCACTCCGTTTCTTTAAAGTTGCCTGAACAGGTTCGAAGGTACTCTTACTCCTAGTAGAGACAGGAAAAGCTTCTTCATCATTATTTGTATCGGAGTTGGGCAGTATGAAATCCCACATGCCATGGCATTCAACAACTTCCTCTTCATCATCAGTTGGTGAGATTGTTTCCTCTTCCTCTTCTTCTTGATCTGAATCTGCATTAGATATGACATTCGGTGGTTTTGATTCGGTTCTCTTGTAATTCTTAAAAGGCCTTTTGGTTGAAGTTTCAGTGACTTGTTTCTTGATTTCAACCATTTCATTTGACATGGTCTTGAGGACCTTTTGGAGGCCCTCCATATCATATGGATCTTTCGAGATTTTCTTCTTTGAGTCATCTTTGAACGAAACTTTTTTGGTTTTTCTTTCCTCAAGAGCCGCTTTCTTTTCTAGAGCATTAATACGTTTCTCCACAGCAAGTGCTTCTTTCATGTTTTCAGCGAGTGTTGGTTTTGCGGCCCTATCTACAAAAATAGCTATATTGGCAGGTAGGGTAGTAATATACCACTCACTTCTAATTTGTTCACTTGGTTTGGAGGTCGTTGGGATTTTATTCAAAAGTTTATTGAAACAAGCATTAAATTCTTTAATGGGTTCCCTATGCTCTATCCTAAGATTGGAGAGATCATTTATTAGTGTAGCTAAAGATCTGTCATCTCCATACTTAGTGAGAAACTGTTCTTGGCAAATGTTCCAACTGGTAATAGAATCAGAAGGCAGGGAAAAATACCAGGATCCTGCTGATCCTTGCAACGTATAAGGGAAAAGCCTAACAACGACATCTTCCTCTCTTACTCCCTTCAAATTAGCTGCTAACATGAAGTTATTGATATGTTCCTCAGCTTGGGTTCCGTTTTCTGGATTAAACTTGGGTAGCCATTTTTCAGGAGCATCTGGTAATGCATGTAATGGTGCGGGCATGTTGACTGCACCAGGTCTGGTCCATGGATCTGCCATTGTAATACCAGTGGTGGATGATACTGTTGTTGAGATTCCAGATGTCTGGGAAGGAATTGATGTTGAGGAGTGAGCGGGTTGAGATGTTGAAGTTCCAAATTCCTGGTGAACAACAATATGTAATGAGGGAGTGGATGGTTGACTTCGCACTGGGGAGGATGAGATGGAGGATGTGGATGAAAGTGCTTCACTGTCAGAATCTTCAGTGTTTTTCTTTGCCTTTTTCCTTTTAGGTAAAGGGAACTCAGTAGGTTCAATACCGAGCTTTTCACTCTGAAGTCTAGTGAGAGGGTGAGGTAGATTGAATTGCGAAGTCTCACTGCTTTGAGATAGCTCAGCTTTCTGTGGTGAAATCGAGAAACTCTGAAGTTTTTGGATGAGAGACTGAACTTCAGGAGATTCAAGACTTAATTGTTCTGGAGTATGATGGGTTTGAGCAGTGATAGTGGATACCTCTTCTTCTTGCTTGGATGCTGGAGAACCAGCATGCAATTGGGAAGTAGGAGGTGATGTGGAGCGAGAATTACTCTTAGAATGGTTTGCAGATTTGGGTTTGCTTGCCATTCACAGTTGAAGGCCCTCCTTCTAGCGCCAAAAGTGTTGATGCCTCGAAAATCGCTGCAACAACACTGGGGGATAACCACCCGGTCCGGACCTTAAACAGCTCCTTTTCCATTTGGGATGGTGGCTCCGACTGGATATAATGGGACCAGTTTCCCGATAAAGAATAGAAAGGGGTGGATGAATGATTGTTTTAATAAATGATAATGAATGGAGTACTTAATCTATAAGCAAAAATGCAAATAACTATTTTATCCCGGGAAGCTTCTATTCTTAAGTGCAACGTTTGATAATCTGTGTTTGTCAATAGGCATATAGATGACACTATTCAATAAACAAAGATATTCATTTAACTAATAATTACTTCATTCAATTAATTGAATGAAGTAATTGATAAAACATTGTTACACTTATCTTTATATTACTGATACGTAAATGATTGAAAGAATAGCAAACTGTAAACATCCAATAGTGGAAAGTATAAAGATTACTGTTAAAACACATTTAAATATTCAATAATAGCAAAAGTAATCAAACAACAATTTTCATAAAAGAATGAATTCAGACATAGATAATAGTACCATATGAGCTGAAAATCATTCTCAACTTAAATCGCAATTTGAATTCCTTCTTCCGACTCAGAAATACTTTTAGATAAAGGCAGTAGTGCACATCCACATAAAAGCTTCGTTATCAAAATTTGGAAAAAATTGGTCCAGTTTTCATAAAAAAAATATGCCTGAAGTACAGTAGTGCAACTTCAGGTTTCAGTCATATACAAAAACTTATGACCCTTTCTAAATACATGAAAGGGTCTATAAATACTAAATTTATCTAAATATCTATGAAACTGAAAAATCCTACTTAATTGGTATTAAACAATCTTGAATATCTTCTTCATGGCAATCTGGCAGTCGGCGGCATGAATCATCACAAAGGTTGT
Source organism: Pinus albicaulis (assembly GCA_034641835.2). Lineage (NCBI taxonomy): Eukaryota > Viridiplantae > Streptophyta > Pinopsida > Pinales > Pinaceae > Pinus > Pinus albicaulis. Next base: position 49,680 of record JAXQQM020092837.1, on the reverse strand, counting down.
TCGTTTCTGGTCCTGAGCTGGCATATTGCAAGCATCGACTCCACTTCTGGTGGTCGGTTAAGGCGAGAATTGAGTTGGGCATCATAGGTGGCATCCTGCATTTCGGGAATGATGCATCCGATTGCATCTGAGAGGCATTTGAGGGCGGCTCTCTGGCTGTAGGGTTTAACTAAGAACATCCAATAGGTGTCCCATGTCAAACTGTTAATTCCTGCGATTAATCTGCCAGTCTTCTCCAGCTCTGAGTAACATGACTGTTCCAATGTTTTAGCTGATGTCAATTTACCTGGGGTACATTGGGAAATCATGTTAGATAAGTAGAGAGTGTCATTAATCAATTCAACCAAATTACTTGTGGTTAATTTTCATCTGGAAACTGCCCTTTCTGCTTTGTTTAACTGAGATTGCCATTCCATAAATAATATCTCTTTATGCGATTCTAAGATCTTTGGCAATTTAGCTGACCATCCTTCCTCAGTACCTTGCCACTCAAGATAATTGGTCACTGTCTCATCGGCCTGCTCATAGTCTGTTATAGCATCAGCTGATTTATCACTTAGAGATGTTGTTAAGTCACATAAAGGTTCTGCCTGGGCGATTTGTTGACATAACAACTTTATCTGTGTTAATAATGCTTTGTTTATTTGCACTGCCTCTGCCCTGAATTCAGCTACCTGTGGAAGATTCTTTGTTTTCTCAAGCTGGGCTGATAGTTGAGCAATCTGCTCATCTTTTATCTTCAGCATTTGTTCATTGGCTGTCTTGAGTTGTGCCAATGCCTCTGATAACTCTTTCTGCTTTTGGACTGCACTCTGATCAATCCTCTGCTTTTCCTCCTGCAATTGTTGAGTTAATTGATTATTGGTTTGCTGTTGTGTTAACAATTGCAGTTCTGCCTGCTCTGCCTTCTGCCGTGCTTATGATAATTGTGCTTGTAATGAGAAAATCTCCTGGTATTTTGTTTTTAATAAAAGACTCACCTCTGATGCCTTATCTATTGTTGTTTCCGAATAGGCTCTAGCAAATTGTGATAGTTTCGTTAGGTCGTCAGAGGGGTCAAATTCCTCCTTCCAAACTACATTGCCCGTCACTGTTTGTTCTGGGAATAGGGAAGGATGATCAGTTCTTCTCCTCTTCCTTTGTCGTTTTACCAGAGCTTTGTGTTTCGGGCTATAGAAGACATCCAAGGGAGGAATTTCTTCTATCTGCAAAATAATTTGATCGGAGGGATCCTTTGGGATTATCTCTACTCCTTTAGAACTAGGTAGGCCGCTGGTTTCACCTGGAACTTGTTTTGAAATGTTCTCCTGTGTGTCTGATACTCTTGATGTTTGGGCTTCCTTTGAACCCTCAGGATTGTTGATAATTGAATCGAATTGCTGCCATTCCTGGAGCAATTCGGGATCAATTTGAGTATCTTGATTTACCTTTATGGTGCTCTGTTCCTGTTCTTTCGTCTAGGTTTCCTCTTGCACTTTCTCCTGTTCTTTTGTTATAACCAGAGGTTCCTTAGTATGTCGCTGTTCAGGCTCGCTTGATCCTGCTGCTGGGCTTGTTGCTAACAGATCTAGGGGCAGAGTTTGCAACCTCTGTTCTCTAAGTCTGTTAAATTCAACTAACCCTTCATCTTGATATTTCATTCTGGCCAACGATCTAACTTGGGACATCGACTCGGCTGTGGAGAACAGGTCATCAAACATATCTTCTTTATGATCAAACTTTGCCAATTTGGCATGTTCAAGGGCATTATAGGCAACTTTGTTGGGATCAAATTTCCTGTTAGGGAGAGTTGCTAGAGTTAATGATTTTATCTTTGTAGCTTCTTTCTCTGCATGTTTGAGATCATTCAAGGTGTAGACACCACATCTAAGAGGAAAAGAGGGCCAGACCTACTTCTTATTTTTCTTTAGAGTTTGTGTAACGCCCTCGGAAATAATCTGGTAGGCTATCTCCCTTGCCAGCAGTTTATCAAGTATGTATAAAGGAAGAATATGAGGTTTGGCTTGACTGCCGAAAATTCTTATATAACTAAATTTTTCCTCTGCAAACCATCTCCCTATGCCAGTTAAATCAATCCCTGCTTGGTAGGAAACCTTGGGAGCAGGTTTATCAAAAATAGAGTAATGAATGGGTAACATGAGGCCATTGCAAATTTGGTATAAATGGTGCCTATAGGAGGTTTTCCACAATTTCTGATGGTATATGTGAATGGGCATGGGGTCTTGTGGAGTCCACCTCCAGCCGAGCACGGGAAATTCAGAATTAAAACACAGGGTGTCCAGGATATAAGCGCTGTAGTAGAATGGGGGAATAAGCCTTTCAGTAATGCGGGCCTGGCCTCTGAAATCAATAACTGCGGTGGCTAACTTATCGGACAGTATAGTTCCCCAATCCATAATTTCACTATTACACGCTGCCTCTATCAAAGGAACCATTTCTATAGTGAAATTAGAGGAGTCGTGCAAACCCCATAATCTACACATCATGATCCCAGCATAGCAATAAGGAGAACATAGAGAATCAACAGAATACATACCGGAAGATTTATGCTTGTGTTTTGCCGGATTCTGCCTCCAATTCCGAATGGGTTCGGATTCAGTTTCGTTCTCATTTCGGAATTTCTCCAGAAATACTTTGTTGTACTTCTTCTCTGGCTCAGGCAAATGATACATTTGCCTCAAATCATTAGCTTGAAATGAACCGAAGATTCTCCCATCTCTGGTGCAGAAGGTTCTGTCTGTGATTGGGAGTTCCTCAATTGCCCACCTTACTACATCCGTATATGGGAGAATTTGTTCCCGAGCTGCTATCCGATGAAGGAAAGAGTTGGCTAAGTCCTTTAAAGTACCTTCAGATTTTTGAGTCGTATCTACTGTGGCTTCTACTGTTGTCACTTCAGGTTCTTCAGCTTCTATCAAATTATAGGTACTTTGCCAAGAAGTTTTTCCGAGACCTGAACATGTAGTATCAGATATCAACCCTTTCTTTTTATTTCCTGGATCAGTGATGGCTTGTCCCATGGCTGGCGAGGCGGAAGCGTTTGTGGTTTTCTTGGACTTCTTCCCCATTTTGCTTGTATCTATCAGCTTGGAAGAATTCTTCACAGGAGTAAAAATAAGCGTAACACAGAGAATTGGCAGTGAAAACCAAATACGGGGGAAATATATTTGATTAATGCATGATGAAGAAATAATCTTAATGTGGCCGTGGATCCAATCCGTGAAAAGATTTAGACTTACTATTTCATTAAATGGCCGCAAAAACCTGTCAATCATTTAAATGTCCATCACGTCGTTTATTGGTGAAATGATTTGTTTAAGCGTGCCTTGGCCGTTTTGGCGGTTGAGCGCAGGTGAATCTTCATTAGAAAGATAAGGCTTTTAATTACGAATTAATCGTAATATCCCCGTTTTAACAACTTTCTTGAAGTTCGTGTTTTGGCTTTATAACATCGCATCGGGGTGAAAAGGCGCTTTTCTTATATTGGCATCTCTTAGAATCTTCGATCGCCGATAGCGATATCGCATCGCATCGGGAGCATTGACTGGGTCTCTTGTTAAAGCATGCATAGTTGTATTGCCGATCGCCGATTGCGTGTTATCGCATCGGAGCAAGCCAATGGTTCCATAAGTTATGTCTCCTCTGTCATTGCGATATGCGATCTTGCGATCGCTTTATCGCAATGATAGAAGATTTAATTATTTATATCCCAAGGCCATTATTGGTTTGTCAAAAAGTTTTTTTATAATGTTCTTTATTTCATGTTCGGACCTTTTTCAAAATAATACAAAATTGATACCAATTTAAAAATATAAGGGACCCATTTCATATTATGGTGTTGTGAATAAAAATTATATGAAATGGGGGGTTGTTGTAGAGGACAACAGTACCTCAGATAACTGAACATCTTAACATAAAGGTGAAAAACAGGCATGTAGTGCTTGACAATGAGGACCACTGGCAAGTGTTTGACACTGACAAACACATAGATGATTTCCTAAAATAAGAAAATAATTTTTCTACACAAGCATTAGAAACCAGTCATGAAGAAAAATGTTTGGATAATGAACAAATCCCAGAAACAGAAATGATATATTCTGCTGATATAAATCACTGTGAGAATCTTTTTGAAGCATAATTAATTGACAACGCAAACCAAAAAGACTTGGAATTTTTATAATGAAAGAATGATACAATTCCAAGAGGTCTCACACCTTTAGAACACCTTTTTGACTTTAATTATGTAGCCAAAGAACCAAGAATGGAGCCTATGGAAACAGATGTAGAAGAACATAACATAGGTAGCCTAGCAGAACCCAAAATGATCAAACTGTCCGGCACTCTTCCAACTCATATAAAATTGCAATACATGGGGTTGTTCAAAGAATTTATAGATGTGTTTTCTTAGGGATACAAAGATCTGAAATCTTATGACACTAGCATCATTCAACACAAAATTCCTCTTAAGGAAAATCAGAAACCTTTCAAACAAAAACTAAGAAGGATAAACCCTGTTTTATTGCCTTTAGTCAAGAAAGAAATTGAAAAGATGTATGTTTCTGGGATTATAGTACCCATTAGATATTCAGAGTGGGTGTCAAACTTAGTTTCTGTTAGGAAGAAGACAGGGGAAATCAGGCTCCACATTGACTTTAGAAATTTAAATAGAGCCTCCCTAAAAGACAACTACCCCTTGCCAAAGATGGACCATATACTTCAAAGGGTAGTTGGGTCAAAAATAATATCACTGTTGGATGGGTTCTCAGGTTACAATCAGGTGTTAGTGCTCCCAAGTGATCAACACAAAACTGCTTTTACTACACCTTGGGGCACCTTTATGTATGCCAAAATGCCATTTGGTTTGATGAATGCAGTGGCCACCTTCCAAAGGGCCATGGACATAGCCTTCTCAGAAGATATTGGCTATTTTATAACCATTTACCTTGATGACATAAATGTCTTCTCAAAGTCTGATGAGGAACATTTGATTCACTTAAGAAAAATTTTTGAGAAATGTAGGAGATTTGGCTTATCTTTGAACCCCAAAAAGACACTCTTTAGTCTCCAAGAAGGCAAGCTTCTTGGTCACATAGTTTCAGAAGACGGAATCAAAGTAGACCCTAAAAGGATAGATGGCATATTGAAAATTAGACATCCAAGAAGCCTCAAAGAGTTACAATATTTTATTGGGAAGATAAATTTATTCAGGAGTTTTATCCCCAACCTTGCGGAGCTATTAAGAAACATTACAAACATGCTTAAGAAAGAGGTAGGTATGAAATGGACTACACAAGATAAACAATCATTTTAACTGGTTAAACAAGCTCTCACTCAAACACCAGTCTTGTTTAGTCCAGATTTCACCAAAGATTTTTATATCTTTTCTTTTGCATCATAACATACAATAGTTGCACTGTAACTCCAAAATAATGACTTGGGGCAAGAAAAACCAATATCCTTTTTTAGTAGGGCCTTAAGAGATGCTCCTCTCAAATATAAAATCATGGAGAAGCAAGCCTTAGCATTAGTGAAAGCATTAAAGGACTTTAGAGTCTACATTTTACACTCTCACATAATTTCTTTTGTTCCACATACTGTTGTCAAGGATATTCTAAATCAATACCCTGATGGTAAAAGGGGAAAATGGATTGCTACTATTCTTGAATATGACTTATAAATCAAGCCCACCAAACTGATTAAAGGGCAGGGATTAGCAAAACTCGTGGCTGACATCATTTTTGAAACGTTTTGAATTCTCCTTGGTATGCTGACATCATTTATGTGATTTTATATCTAAATGCCCCTCCTTCTTTGTCTAAAACTAAAGCTATATTTTTGAAACAGAAGGCTTTGAATTATTGCATATTAGATGGGGTATTATATTGGAAAAATTTTGTTGAAATTTTTCTTAAATGTTTACTTGAGGATGATGCAGGAAAAATCATGCATGAGCTGCATGAAGGAGAATTTGGAGGACACCTCTACTGGAAGACCACAACAAACAAAATCCTCAGATCTGGTCATTATTGGCCCACCCTTTTCCCAGACACTCAAAATTTAGTCATGTCTTGCCATAAGTGTCAAATTTTTTATGGCAAAAGAAAACTCCTTCCCTTACCTTTGCATCCTATTAGTGTTGAGGCACCCTTTCAACAATGGGGCTTGGACTTCATTGGGGAAATTCACCCATCTTCATCAGCCCAGCATAAGTGAATCCTCACTACCACTGATTATTTTACCAAGTGGATAGAAGCTATACCATCTAGGAATGCTACTGACTCTGTCATTATCAAGTTCCTTGAAACAAACATCCTATCCATATTTGGTTGTCCTAGAAAAATCATCATAGAAAATGTTGCTGCCTTCAATTCTAAAAGAATGGTTGATTTCTGATACAAATACCACATTACCTTGGGCCATTCTATTGCCTATTATCCCCAAGGGAATGGATTAGCTGAATCCTCCAAAAAAAGCCTTATCAATATCATCAAAAAGCTATTGGATCAGAATCAGAAGTCATGGCACAATAATTTGGTTCATGCCTTATGGGTTGATAGATTAACTACAAAGAAGTCAATAAATATGTCCCCCTATAAGTTCGTTTATGGCATGGATGTAGTGTTCCCAACATCATTAGGAGTTCTAGTCATGAAACTCCTCCAAGAAGTGAAAACTGAGGAAAATGATATGCAAAGAAGAATCAACCAAACAATTCATTTACAGCAGTCCAGAGAAGAAGTCTATGAAAGAACACAGCTAGTCGAAGAAAATATCAAGAAACTATTTGATAAAAGGACTAAGGAAAACAATTTCCAAGTTGGAAATGTTGTTCTTAAATGGGATTCAAGAAGGGAAGAGAAGGGAAAACATGGCAAGTTTGAGAACCTGTGGAAAGGACCCTATATTATTCATGTTGAGAGGGGTCACAATGCATTTTTATTGAAAGAGTTCAGTGGAGAAGATCTATATGGAGGTCCTATCAATGGCAGGATGCTCAAGCATTACTTTTGTCAAGAATCATGAGTTTCAAAGAATTTTTTTTTCCATTATAAATATCATTTTTTGAACATTGCATATAAAGTTAGAAAAATGATAAAAATACAAAAACAATAGAAAAAAGAAAAAGAGGGCAGAGAAAAACAATAAAGGTAAAACCCCATACCAAAAAGAGAAACAAAGTCTGAAAGTGTGCAAGCTAAAATGCCACTCCTAAAAAACACACTTCTAGTTAGTCATACAGCCTAATCATGACTAATTAGCTTTTCAATTTACTGTTGATAGGTTAGTGAATTAGATCAGCCAAACAACATAATCTTTGCTTATCAGTAAGGTAGATTAGGATAGAGGAAACAAAGGTTCAAACAAGCTCAAAACTTGAACCAGATGAGAAAGAAAACACAGCTAAAAAAAATTCAAAATCAGAGCTAAAGAGATAGTGAAGGATGTTTTAGTTTTCATATCTTAAGCCTTCACAAATTTTGTCTTATTTTTCTGCAAATAAAATCTATGTGCAACTTTTTTTTATGCCATAGATCTGCAGCAAGTCAAATTGCTTAATATTGGCTTGGCTTCTTTTAAGTTTCTGTTATAGAATTTAGAGAATAAAGTTCTGTCAAACAGTTTAACCCTGATAGATAGTAGTTAGGTAGAGAAACTTATGAACTCAACTGTTTAAACTAAGTTCATGGAGGAATAAGAGTAGAAATAGATTAGTTTCCTATTTTCAAAAGAATAAAATGTTGTTAAAGAGATTTTGCTAGTCCAAATGCACTCTAAAAGAAGAAAAAATGTTAGGATCATTAGGAATGGGTAGACAGAGATTTTGTTTTGATAGAATTCCACTGTTTCAGATTGTTGTAGAGATCATCAAATCAGAGAAAGGTCAACTAAAGGAAAACAAATTTGTTTCCCAATGGACGAAGGCACTGATTTAATGAAAGCCAGAGATCAATAGCTAAGGTTCTGGACACCTAAAGAACCAGTTGTCCTCTCCAAGTGGAGCCACTGTTAGCCACCTATAAATTTTGTTATACCAAGAGGTGGCTAGAATTTGTCTTCAAAACTTCAAGAGATAGTTCCCTTTGAAAAATTATCATATTTTGAAGTTTTTATGATGATTATTACTCTTTGAGTTAATCTTCACCTTTGTTTCCCTTTTAATTTTAAAAAACCTGCTGTTCACCAACAAAAAACTTCTTATGAAACCCCATTTTCCATCATTTTCACTCCTCCTTTCACTCATAAAACAATTCCATTTTCATCCTTGTTTCCTCCATGAAATTTCTCCATTAACCTCCATTTAACCTTCAAAGCATCAAAACCCCCCTTTAAAACCTTTATCCCCCCATATTTAGTTTTAAATTCCTTCATTTCACCTACCAGAACCTTATTTTGGCCTTAAAAACCCTATTTTTGGCCTTAAAAGCGCTCTTTTTGAATTTACAAAGGCCTTAAGCCCCTGAGGGCTTGTTATCCTTTAACACACAACCTCATGTGGCCTTAGACCTGGAATCGAGCACTTAAAGGCCTAAAACCCTCTTCCAAACCCATTATTCCTTCTATTTTTCCATTCCGCGACGAAAAGGTTTCAATGAATATGGACCGTTGATCTTTGCAGATCAACGGCTATCGGGCTTTATCCGTCCACCTCACGTCCCTTTCCTCCATTCCACATTCTTTTCTCCTTCTTTAAATCCCAACCATTCATTTAAACAATCTTATGGTCGGGATTTAACCCAATAAAACCAATTGTTCAATTGAATTTTTGCCCCGCCACTTAACTTTCCCACTACGCGACAAAACTAATGTGGGTCCCACCAGAACCCCCTGCTTGCTCAACTTTCCCCGTCGCATGCGATCCGCACCGTCGGATCTAGAGCCTCTGATCCGACGGCGAACAATGCATTTCGCGTTTTTTTGCGCCGCGAGTTAACACCGAAAAAAAATGCGAAATGGACGGTATTGGGAGGGACAGGTGTCAAAAGGTGTGTGGAATCGCGTTTTTTTTGTAAAAAGCGCCTCCCCCCCAAGAGCCCACACGAAAACCATTAATGGTTTTCCGCCATACCACCAACCCTCCTCAAATGTCATTTTCACTCTTAATCTTGGCCGTTGATTGTTAAGATCGGACGACTTATGTTATAACGCGACCCATTCGTTTACCCCTCACCTTTTCTCCCAAACGACTTCATCAAAGGATCTCAACCATTGATTATCTTAATCTAATGGCTCTTATTCACTGTCGTGCCCAAACTCCATTTGCACCTGTTTCGCTTCCGCCAAGGGTTTTCTCCCTTTTTTGCTACAAATTCCTCCATTTCGCACAGCTCCATCCCCTCCATTAAACCTCTGAAGCAGTCTTAACCAAATTCCGCAAGGTTTCTTAATGAAGTTTGTGTGTTTTGCAGGGTTTTTTGGTGGTTGTTCTGTATGCTTCCACAGTCACAGACATGTGAAAAAAAGGCCCAGAATGACGATTATGTGGCTTAAAATCAAGGAAGAAAGGAGTTGCAGGGCTTGAAATTTACGTTCAAATCATCTGGAGCATGATCTAGGTTTAGCAAAAACCCTCCAATAACAAAAAGCCAACTGTGTAAACAAGTCAAACAAAGTGTATCAGTGAAGAAATCAAGGTTAAAGAAGGATTAATGCCTAAGCCTGAAGATAAAAATTGTAATCCTAAGGTTTAAAGAAACAAAGACAATATCCGAGAATGAAGACCCAAAGCAAAGATCAAGGCTAATTAAGCCTAAACATAGAGCAAAATAAGATTGAAAGTGCTTTAAGGTAAAACAAAGGAAAATATCAGCAAAATAAGCCTCCACTACCACATCAGACGTTATTTATCCTCTTCAGCTACCAAAGTTCCACCTGCGGCCTCAATAAATCAAAAGAAGGCATAGTTATTGCCTAGTCAGTGATATTTTGCCTAAAGAAAACTGAACAGTTATTTCAAAAAAAGGAAGATATTTCAAACTACCAGTAAAGTTATTGTAAAAGATAAATAGGCCTTAAAGTCAATATTTTTACCCATTAAAACTAAAAAATCAGCAAACAGAGTTATGAGACATAGTTCTAAATTAGATGCATTCTAGCCTTATGCCTTGCATGGTTTTCAAGGCTAGGAGTTGAATTTAGTGTAGAATTAATTACACTTCAATCCTAAAACCTCTTCCACCTCCTCATTTCTTCTATAAATACTTCTGAAGAAGATGAGAAGTTGTTGGTTGGTCACTAGTTGTAACACTGAAACTCTCTGAAATAATACATAGTTTGTCTGAAGTTGAAGAAGAAATTGAATTCTTGGAAGCTGGATTATGTTTTGACATGCTTGTTCTTAAGAAGGCTCTATCATTGGATCCCTGAGCTTGGTTGTTGGTGATGTATTCTGAACTATCTGATTTTTTTCATGTCTTCATTATGTTTCATAAACTCTTACTACAGTAGGATGAAAATTTTAGGCTAAGAAATGACTCCTGGAAGCACCTTAGACCTGTTTATCCTTCACTTTTTTATGTTTTCTTCTGCCGAGGTATTTTAGAGTCTTTAATCTTTCTCTTTAGTCCTTATGCTTGTTTATTTCTCTAATAGTTCAAATAGTTGGTTTCAGCATGATTTATGGTTTTCCCTGCTTGTCTGATGCCACTTGAAAATTTTTTTTGAAGTCTCCCTTTGAAGTACCATTGCTTACAGTTAGCCAAGGAGTTCTATTTTGATCATACCCTTTGTCCCTACTTGAACAATTGTTTTAAAGGTCTTTATAGTTGTAATCATAGATTTTTTAGGTGTTCCCTCTTTTATGATTGCAATTATCAATGAATCTTTAATGTTTTCTAAGTCCTTTGAAATAAAATCTTTGAGGAAATAGGATGTGCTCCAAAAACTTAGATTTCATTTTAAAAAAATTTCTTGAAGCTATCATTTTCTTAAAGTGTGGTTTGTAGAATTCATGGTTAGCCTTGTCTATCAAATACCTCTTTATTGTTCAAGTTATGTTTTCAAGTTCCCTTTGTTGAGAATTCATTTTCTCTTTCCAAATCATTAATGTCCATCTCATTCACAAAACTAAAGGATCCTGTGGCCAAGTTAGATTTACCCTTTGATATCCCATATCCATTGATGAGTTTGTCATAAACCTCTTCTTGACTCCATTGCCCAATGAATTTGACACTTCTTCTTTCTATCTATACTACCTAGACCTTTCATGTCTGCTATACCAATTCAACCAAACAAACAAACCAAACAAATGCTTGCACTTAATAACTAGTCTAAAATCAATACTTAAAAGCAATCAAGATTTACCTTTGTAAAAAAATAATTTGAGAGATCCCTCTCTGAGAACAGGAGGACTAGATCCTGGAACTCTAAAGATTGGTTCTGATGTTGCCTTGTCTTTTGGTAAGCCAATCTATCAAAACAGAGGACCCCAACAACAAAGATATTGTGTTTTGCTTTTTGTTGCTCCATGCAATGACCCCGGACCCAATGTTGAATGCATAACATGTTATGGATCTCTTGTCATCTACATTTCTAGACCAATCGAAATTTGAAAAACCTACCAATTTAGCATCACAAGAATCAGTATTTATAATGCCCAAGTCTAAGGTTCCTTGAAGATACCTTAATACATCTTTCAGTGCAACTTAATGACTCTCAATTGGCTTGGACATAAATTGGCTCAATAAGTAACTGCATAAGCCAAGTCCGGTCTAATAGTGGTCAAGTAGATTAAAATCCCAACCAACTATCTATACAATGTTTCATTTGCCTCCTTCGTGCCATCATCACTTTGAAGTTTGGTATTCTGTTGTAATGGAACTGCTTGAGCTTTACACTGATCCATCATGAATTTTTTTCAGTAGACTCCTGACATACTTACCCTGTGATAGAAAATTATATCTTGAATCTCTCCAAATTTCAAGACCCAAATAGTAGCATAGCTCATCGAGGACTTTCATCTCAAATATTTGTGACATCTGCTCCTTGATTTCTTTAATAAGTTCATTGGCATTTCCTGTAATGATAATATCATCTACATATAAAGAAATCAAAACAATTCACCCCTCTTTTTCAAATACAGTATACATATTGGGATCATTTTTGCTTCTTTTATAACTGTGTTGCACGAAAAATGAATCAATTTTATCATACCATCACTTGGGAGCTTGTTTTAGTCCATATAATGCTTTCTTCAATCTACAGACTAAATGTTCTTACCCTTTTTAAGAAACCCCTTAGGTTGCTCTAAATACACTTCTTCTTTCAGCTCCCCATTTAAGAAAGTGGATTTTACATCTAGTTGGTGTATCATCCAATGATGTTTGGTAGCTAGAGCAATTAACATTATAATTGTGCTTAATTTAGCTACAAGGGCAAAGGTTTCATGATACTCTATACAGTCTTTCTGCGAATACCCATTTGCAACCAACCTAGCTTTATATTTATCTATACTCCCATCTGCTTTAAATTTAGGCTTGTATAGCCATTTGAAACCTATGGTTTGTTTACCCTCAGGTAATTCAACTAACTCCCAATTTTTGTTTTTAAGTATTGATTCATATTCCTCTTCCATGGCTACCCTCCATTCATTATATTGACTAGCTTCTTTATAACTAGAGGGTTCAACAACATTTAACATGCTAGTTATAAAAGCATTTTCCATATATCTTGCTGGAAATTGAGTTTTCCTACTTGATATCCTGAGTGTTGGAGTGGCATCAAACATGTTCTTATTATCTCTTGATGGACTTGGTTTGGCTATTTCATCTGTAACATCTGCTTCTTCCATTTTCTACTGCTCATGGACGTCTCTTCTTTCATCACTCCCTTCTTCCACCAACAAAGGGATGTCCCATTCTTCATTGTTATTATCATTGTTTCCATCATGAACCTGCTCATGAAAAACTACATCTATACTCAAAAAAACTTTATGAGTAGAGGGATCAAACAATTTGTAAGCTTCAAATTCAGTACAATACCCAACAAAAGTGCATTTAATGGACTTTGAATCCAGTTTCTTCCTATCCTCCTTAGGAGCATGAGAAAAAAATTTGGATCCAAAAACTCTTAAATGGTTAGCTACAGACCTAAAACCTAATAAGGCTTCAAATGGAGTTTTAAATTCAAGAATTTTTTTTGGAATTTTGTTCTTCAAATATATTACAGTATTGCTTCAGTCTAAAATCCATTAGAAAGATTCATACATTTTAGCATGTTGCGAGCACACTCCACAAGGGTTTTGTTTTTCCTCTCTACAACCCCGTTCTGTTGAGGAGTGTGAGGTACTATAAACTGCTATAGTATTCCATGGTCTTTGCAATATTTTCTGAAATCAGCCTTCCTGTATTCTCCCCCTTGGTCCGAGAAAATAATATTGATGAATTTACATGTCTGCTTCTTAATCATGCTTTTGAACTGTTTGAAATATTCAAAAGTATGACTCATTTTACTGAGAAAATATACCCACATGAATCTTGTACAATAATCAAAAAATAATAAGAAATAATAAGCACATCCCAATGACCTTAACTACATAGGCCCACATAAATCAGTGTGGACTAACTCTAGTATATCTCTCTGCTTTCTATCTACATTTATAGGAAACTCATCTCTGTGCATCTTCCCAAGAGCACATGCTTCACAGTCAACATGAATATGCTTTAAACCAGGGAGACCATTGACCATACCTATTTTTTGAAGTTGCAACAAATCATTGAAATTAATATGGCTAAATATCTGATGCCATAAATCTTCTACAGTGATACCTGATGATGTCAATCCTTAAGGTGGCGCACTTCTCACATTCAACTTGTAAAGACCTCCCACTTGAATCCCTGTTGCAATTTTCTTCATACAATCCAGCAAATGTTTAATAACAAAATATGACTTATAAAAATCTACCTTAAGATTTTGATCTGTTATCATTGAAAAAGAAATCAGATTCTTATTAATTCTGGGTACATACATCACGTTTTGAATGTGCCTAATATTTCCATCACATAGTATTACAGGAACATTACGATGCCCTCTGATTTGGTACCCTTTTTCGTTGCCAAGGTGTATTTTTGCACCATTTTTGGTTTCTTTGAGGTCTTCAATCCATTCTCTGTTACCTTTCATGTGGGTGGAAGCTCCTGAGTCCAAAAACCACATATCTACTTCATCATTCTCATCAGAATCATCCATAAGCATACTGAGGTCCTAGTTATGGTCATCATCAGCAAAGTGTCATGCATGTCTCTTGTATCTCTATTGACCTTCATCAAACTTCTTATTTTGGCAATGTTTAGCCATCTGGCCAATTTTACCACAATACAAACATTTTATTGCTGAATCATTCCTATTTGATGAAATACCTTGAGATGGAGTCGAATTTCTTTGTGGTGTACCTCAACCTCTTTGTCCTCCATTTTCCTTCCCTCTAAAGGGCTTCTTCTTCGCCATTAAAGCAAGATCTGAACTCTGGGGTTTCGGGGTCTTCCGTATTTCTTCCTCTTGCATCAGGATCGCAGTCAATTATTCAAATTTGGGGTCTTTCTTTCTTGCATTCAAGCCTGTGATAAACATCTGATAGTCATCAATCATACCATTCATAGTAATTGTTACCAAATCAATGTTATATACTGCCTCCCCTATGTCACCAAGCTTTTCTTTGAGGTCCTTGATGCGAGAGATGAACGCAACTATTGTTTCATTCTCCTCTATTTTAGTGGAGAGAATATTTCTTTTGAGAAACATAAGATGATTTGTATTTCTGTTTTCGTACAAATCCTTGAGAGTTTTCCAGATCTCGTTTTTTGATTTTCACTCTCTGATTTGAGGGATAATGCAGTCTTTGACTGACATTTTCAACAACATTTTTGCATTTTTCTCCCTCTTCTCCCAATCCTGAAGTGTCGCAGCTAATCCGCGTCCTACAACTGTAGGTTTCAATTCATCACCAATCACGATCCCCTATGCACTATGCCCTTCGAGCATAGTCTGCAACTTGAATTTCCCATTAAAATAATTGGAACCATCGAGCTTATTGCTCTCATTAAAGTATGCCTCAATTATTTGCGTATTCATCTTGAAAATTTAAAAAAAAAAATACTTCTAGCAATTGACAAAAAAAATGGATCTACCCCAGATCCACAACAAACAATGTCAAGAAACATATCTACCCGATCTTCGACCATTCTGGCAGGTTTCTTTGTGCACTACACTAGGGGCTCATGGGCTCCTCTGCCACTCCCTCTTCTATTGCAAGCTCACAGGCTCCTCTATTACAAATTATGCTTGCAGCGATCATCACGCAATTTACCAGTGATATGCTACTGCCTCTTTTTCATGGCTCACCAACTCCTCTGACATGAGCTCACTGGTTCAATCAGGCAAAAAATCTTTGGCTCAATGACACTCTATATCACGAGCTCTTTGGCGCCACGACGCTCCACAACACGAGCTCTCTGGCTCCACGGTGCCCCACAACATGAGTTCTCTAGCTCCCCTGACACGAGCTCACTATCTCCTCTTTCACATTCACAGCCAGGTCAACAATGCTCCATACCCATTTTGATGACATGCTAGGCAACATTCTGAAAAACTTCATAAGGGTCTCACGGATCAGTGGATCCTCACATGCGATTCCGCACTGGTTTTCGAGATCACCACTTTTCTCTAGCATGGGTCTGCGATGGTCGACACTTCTGTGCCTTCAACCAATGCATTGCTATCAGTGTTTCCTTAAAAATTAAAAACAACCTTACTCAATCCACCAAGGGCTTCTCTTCTGTCGCCTGGACACCCACAGGGATCAAAGCACTCTAGCTTTGATTCATCCCTGGAGCTCTGATACCATGATAAAAATAGCAGAATCAATTTATTAAGAAATATCGGTTAGCTCTACAATGAGAGACTACACCACGAGGGACTGCATTCGAAGGTCGCTCTACATTATCGTTACAATACAAAAAATATATAGCTTACATGGTTATAAGGATGTTAGAACCAATACCTAAGAAACAAACACAAGTACACCATTTTTTGGTCATCTAACCTATTATTATTAGATGGACCCAAGTACACCATATAAGACTAATTTTACCCTAAGTAAAATTTCTTTCACTATGAAAATAACTTAGTAAACCACCTTTATTAAGTTTTTTATGGTCTAAACAGGAAACCCCATGAGGAAATATTAAATAAATATATATTATTTGATTTTCCTCAAGGAATAATTAGTTAAACAACAGTTTAATTAATATTCCTAGTTATATTTAACCCAAAACAAGGAAATTAATTAGATAAATCATTATTTATCTTATTATTTTTAAATAATAATTTTTTTTTTTTCACAAGGGAAAAATTCGTAACTTTTCATTAATATGATAAGTTACATGTTACATATGCTGGTAGTATAAACTACATAGCTGTCATCAAACCATCAAGTGTCCATAATAGAAAACCATAAAAGCTAACAAATACATACTGCTAATACAAGTATCAGTCACATATATCATGCCTGTAAGTTCGGTGCATAACTTGCAGGGAAAAAGAGAGCAAAATGAAAAAATATACACAATAGCCATTAGATAGTCCATGGGAGATAAACCAATACCAAAATAATCTCCCAAAGTAGGTTGTTCGATCAAATAGCCCTGAGATCTGGTGCCTCATCCATAAAAGGCCGATGATAAAACCTAAATACCTATTCTCCAATCTGCTCAGTAATATGCCATGTTCCCCAGTTCAGCTCCGCAGCTTCTTTGGACAGCTTATCAGCCACTTTGTTCCTAGTCCTGTAAATGTGTGCCACAGAAATTGAGTTAAATAAGAGCTTGAGATGATGGACCTCCCTTAGAAGTGAAAATAGTGTGTGTGTGTGGAAATGAGAAAATTCATTGAACCAGTTGATCACAAGCATAGAGTCCCCAAAAATCTGAATGGAGTTGCAATGAATTTCTCGTGCAAACATCAATAGAGTCTAAGGCATTGTAGTTCAGCATAATTGTTCAATCCAGGACCCAGTCCCATTCTGATTTGGTAATGGTGATGATCATCTATATGAAGGATAGCACCCCCCCCACATTCTTGCGAGTTGGACGCCCCATCAAAATAGGCCCAAGGTCTGCTTCGATCAATCAATTCAGGGACAGTCGTCGGGGGTGGTTTCTGTTGTTCATCTTCAGGCAGGAGGCTGTATGTTGCTATGATGGCGGCACAAATTCGGTCACTCAAAATTGGTTGGCTATTAAAAATGTATCTATTTCGGCCAATCCAAATTTCCCAGGTAAAAATCAGAGGTAGGTTGCACAACTTAGTGGAATTTGCAGTAAGTTCCCACCAAATAGTCCAAGCATCAATAAGTGAAGCACCCTGCCAGGGGAAGTGACATCGCAAGTTTTCTGTCACCAAAATCCAAATGGCCAATATAACATTACAGTGGAGGAAAAGGTGCGAGGATTCTTCGCAATTTGAAAGGCAGTAGCAGCAATGCGAGGGTCCATTAATAGCTCGTCAGTGGAGGAAATCCATGGTGGGAATGTAGTTATTTAATATGCACCAAAAAAGGGTCCTGTGCTTGTGCGGTGCCTTTAACTTCCATATGCTGCACCACCACCAAGCCTTGTGTGGCAGCTCTTCATGCTGAATGAGTGTCAGATATCCAAGTTTTGGGGCATATTTTCCACATGGAGAGTATGCACAGATCAGCCTATCATCCTGATCTGTGAGCCTGATGTTAGATGCTCTTAATGCCCAAATGCAGTTTTCCCAGATCCGGAGCCCGTCTGGAGGAATTTCGAGAAATTCGGTCGACAGCCAAGCTTGACTCATCCAAGAAGTGTGAATCAGGTCCGCGATTTGTGAAAGGTAAAGGATTTTTCTGCGGGCTAGATGATCCCGCAAATATTTTGGTAATTTATAGAATTCACCACTACCAGACCAAGAATCAGCACTGATTCTCACAGATGAACCAAATCCAATTTGCCATGACAATCCACGCTAAATGATATGTGTGGCCTTAGTGACGGCTTTCCAAATGATTGAAGCCCCAGTGTGCGACCCAATGCGATCTCTGATCCAGTCGATGGTGTTCCTGGGTGAGATGTATTTAGCAACTATGACCTCCTTCCAGAGACTGTGACCGGTGAGTAAGTGCCAACACATCTTGGCAGCAAGGCCATTTGAAAATAATTGGAGATCCTTGATCCCCCAACTGCCCCAGTGCTTGGGTATGTTAATGCGGTCCCAAGCGACCCAAGCAAATGTGTAGTCCTTGTCCTGATTGTGCCAAAGGAAATGACGGAAGATACATTTGATTCTATTGGTAACACCTCTAGGTAACCAAACCAGTGTCATCCACTAGACCGGAATAGCCTCGAGCACCGATTTGATAAGGACTAATCGCCTAGCTCTAGATAACCATCTGTTGTACCAAACATTTATTCTGCACTCCACTTTGTCTATGAGCCAATTCCCGTCTTTAATCTGATAATCATTAGGCTTGATGTGATATCCCAGATATTTAAGACCACCATTGATGTCTGCATGAACATAGGCAAATAGAGTCTTGGTAGTGCCAAGTTCCTGAGCCGAGCATCCGGTCATAATGATAGTAGATTTGAGTGCATTTGGTATCATTCCAGTGGCTCTCCAAAAACTCTAGAGGAGCTTATCAAACTGAATCAAGTCCTGTATAGAACCATCGAGAAATATTAGAACATCATCAACAAATAATAGATGAGTGATTTGAATGAGATCATTAATCTGGAGACCATGAATGGTGCCCCAGGCCTTTGCATCTTTAATAAGTATAGATAAGCCTTCCATAACAAGCATAAATAATAAGGGAGATATAGGACATCCCTATCACAAACCACGACTTGCATGGAAAAAGTTGGATGTAGTGCCATTAAGGAGAATGCTGAAGGAAGCATGACAGATACATCCCATTATCCAATTGATGAATGCATCAGGGAAGCCAATTTGAATAAGTATGATGTGCAAATAGCTCCAATTCACCGGGTCAAAAGCCTTAGCTAGATCAATCTTGAGAATAGTGGATTTAAGGTGATTGGATTTTATGGAATGGAGGGCTTCTTGGGCCGTGCCAATAGCTTCGTGGATTTTCCTATGATGCAAGAAGGCAAATAGTTCCTTAGCAATGTGAGAAGATAAAAAAGCCTTAATGTGATTCGGTATAATTTTTGAGATAATATTGTAAATGCAGTTGCAGAGCGAAATAGGTCTGTAATCATGAAAGCTGGCCTGGTGGTCAGATTTAGGGATGAGTGCAATGAAAGTGGAGTTGAATCCATCATAGATGTGTCCCCAAACACTACTAACTTCAATCATGGTTAGCAAATCATTACCAATCAACTCAAAAAAATGTATGAAAAATTCAATTGGCCAGCCATCTGGCCCAGGGCTTTTGTCCTTTTTGAACCATTTAAAAACCCCCTCCAATTCCCCCATGTTGACTGGAGCATTAAGATCGTCAACCTGCTCCGCTTCCACAAATATATTGAAATAATTAGTAATATGCATAATATCAAGGAGTTCAATGTGCATGGGTGCCCTATAAAGGTCAGTAAAATGCTGAGTCCCCAAATCCTGTAATTGAGATTGAGTGCGAGCAACATACCCATGCTAATCAGTGAGCTCCCATATGGAGTTGGCAGTACTGCGACCATTAGCATGTTGTTGGAAGAACTTTGAATTTTCTTCTCTAGCCTGAAGCCAAATAGCACGGCTCTTGAGCCTCCATTCCTCCTCTTTTTGTCTCAGGATCTTATCCTTAGAAGATTCCAGGGCAATGAGCTGCTCTTTGGATGTGCTAGACCAATAGCCAGAGAGATCAGAGCTGTTAAGTTGTGCAATCGCCAAATCAATCTGATTGAGCTCTTCTCACTCCAGGTGCTTCTTATTTTTAACCCAATTGAGAGTCAGGCGTTTAATGTGAGATAGATTATCATTGATGATTCGGGCAGGGTCCTCATCCAGAAATTGATGGCAATGCTGCCAGGCATGTTGAACCATATCATGATATTCTGGGTCCTGCAACCATCTGGAGCTAAATTTGAATGGTGGTCTAGCCCTGTGAGGACCACATTCAAATTCCAAAAAGATCGGGGAGTGATCCGACAAACCACCTTGTCCCACCCATTGTCTGGCACGGTCAATGATGTTAAGTAGAGGCACTTTGATCAGAAATTGATCTAATCTTTGGGCCATAGCCACCACTCCAGTCCTCCTGTTCCTCCAAGTGGGTAGAATCTTAGTGGTCTGAATGTCGACAAGGTCAACCACATAAAGCTTGGTACTGAACAACTAAGCTAAAGGATCCAGGTTAGCCCGAGTTCCCTAGGATTCAGATATGCCTAATGAAAAATCAATATCACCCCCCACTATAATATGAGGCGAGTTGAGGAGAGAGCAATCCAGTAAGGAGTTCCAAAAGGCTTCTCAGTTCAGACAGGGACCATATACATTAATAAGGGAGAAACACTACTCAGAATGTCTTAATATAATTTCCATGCCCAGTACACCAGGTCGACCCTAGCAATTAAGCATCTTGGTGGTTCTGCAATTGATGCCCATGGCACTACCACCTGATTGGCCGTGGACATCTAATGTGATAAAAGTCCAGTTGGGTAGAAAAGTATTTAGAAGGGCAACAATTGCGTCACCCGCTCCTAAATTTTCTTAGAGAAAAAGGATGTCAATGGATCTTTGAGCAATTAAGTCTCTTAGGGCCAATCTCTTGTCGGGGTTGGCCAATCCCCTGCAATTTTATGAGAGAAAAATCATGATGACACTCCCGGAATGGGCCTCCTTGCTCTAAGGACCCGCATAAGGGTAGATTGAGTTCCAGCCTCTACTTCCATATTTTCCCTTTTGATGGATTTAGCTAAGGCAGATGACCAACCTCTCGATTTGTTGGGTTGACAGCTCGGCCCTTGGCTAATTCCAAATGAGTCCCCCAAGTGGGGGTGAGTAATAGATCTAAGGAAGTAATTGTGTTTCAAAGTAGATGTATCTGAGTGGGTAGAGGAGTGACATGAGGAATTATCAGAGGTGTGTAGGATAATGGGAGTGAAGGAAGGTGGAGCTTGTGCAATATTATAGTAGAGAGAAGGATACCAAAGTGCAGACATAACAGAACCAACAGATAAACATGGAACAAAGATGGATAAATAATAGGACTCTCTATTAGAAATAGAAGAGTCAGGAATAGGAGAGGTACCCAGTATAGTCGCAGCCTGAACAGGTGGCTCCGGAGTGGATTAAGGATGTGATCGGGGTTGAGTTGTTGGCCAAGTAGGTAGCGGGAGAGACACACCCAACTACTCAGCCACCGGCTGTTCCGGCTCATCTAGGTGCCCATCCACAGGATCCAAGCTAGAGGTTGTAATAACCTCAGTCTGGGTGGCCACATTGTGGGATATCTTGACAGCCTGGTGAGAGAATCCAAAATTTGGACACTCCTTGTATAAATGACCAACCTCGTGACATTTCCTACAGCAAAATGGCACCCTTCATAATCCAGGACCTGTTGTCACACCATTCCATCAAATAGCATATTGAGATTTTCATGAAGTCCATCCCTAGTGTTTAGGAATATCAAAATGCGAGAAATAGCCTTGCTCCCAGTGATCCGGTAGGACTTGTCGTGATCCAGGTACCGACAAAATAGACTTCCGATATTTTTGAAAGCAGTGTCGTTCCAGAATTGAATCGGTAGTCCAGACAATCTCATCCAAATAGGGCCAGTGCTTGCAATCTCTTTTTTGGGGTCAAATAGCGGAACCCATCGCTTGAGGTAAACTGGATGCATTTCTAAATGCCATAACTATTTAAGTGCCCACTTTGATTGATCAGCAAATGTGAGGGAAAACTATCCCTTTGGTAGGACCGTAACCTCCGGGGCACATCGAGAGAACAGCCCCAGATCTCACCAGTCCACTGCCGCAGCCTCGCCGCATAGAATTTTCGGCCCCTAACCCTCCCCACTAACATAGTGGCAGCAATGAGCCCCCAATTGTCCATTCCACACTCGCGCCCAAAGTTCATGAAAATGCTGAGCTTATTCTTTGTATTCCTATGCTTGCTCTTTTTATTAGATCGCCCCTTATCCAGGTCGGATGCGTTCTCCGAGTCCAAAGATGAGCTTGGCTTGTCTGAGGTTGGCAGGTCCCCAGTATATTGGTAAACACCCCAGAAGCCGAGGCGGGAATGCACACTGAAGTTCCACTGCAAGGCACACACCCTCCGTGAGAACCACAAACAAGCATTCCACGGTGCGACGAAGAGCCCCCAATGTTTAGGTGTTCCAGAGAGATAGATGCCTCTCCAATACTTTGGTACGCCGCATCCCCCAATGGCCCAGATAGCTCCAAATCGCTTACATCCAAAGAAGTACCAGCCAGTGGAATGCTCCAGAATCCAATATTTGATGTCGATGGAGTATTAAAGTAGAACTGATCAAGTTTCGCGGAGCAACCGGGATCATATCGTCCATATCATCTGATACAATAGGGTCATTATATCCCCAAATATCTACACCTGCCAATGGTTCCTCTGTGTAGTCCATCTCCTCCTCATATACACTCATGATTCCAACACGACAGATCCAATGGAAAACGGCCAATAGTCAGTTGGACAATGGCGATAAACCCCCAAACCTTGCGCTGGCTGCCCAGAGGTCAAATCCGGTCCATAGATAAACAAATAGTAACCCAAACAAGCCGGAAGCAAGCCCAAATGGTAATGAAAAAATGCGGGCCAAATAGAAACAAACGGTCTCTAAACAATCAGAGAACCCCACCAAAAGCGAGTAAAACACTCTAGGCATCGAACATATACACAGAAGCACATCCAAATGTCGCAGGTAGAACCCCAAGAAAGTGGGGCAGTCACTGACAGCTCCAGGGATCGAAGTCTAGTCGCCAAAGAAGTTAAATACAACCACAGACCAAAGAATAGTGGACCAAGTAGGTCTTACCCGCCCCAAAAAACCCCGACCAAACCAGAGAATTTGCTACCAACAAAGATGGGCCCAGAACGAAGACCCCACACCTCCGCAAGTCAGCGAGATCCAGGGAAGCACTGATTCCGAAGGGCATAGCAGTCGACAAACAGGGTGCCAAGAAAATGCAGAAATCGAAGTCAAACTCCACCAAATAACTTGTGAGGGGTCCCAACAGCCATAACCGAGTGGTGCAAAACGTACAGAGTCAATGAGAGACCCGAGCAGCCTTAGGTGGTCCAGGAACTGTGACCGCCATAGCTAGGGTTCAACGAGGGTTCGCTTAGTTGTTGTCTTCTTGCATGATGTTAATTCCTTTTAAATAATAATTATTTAAACCTTATTTAAGTAATATTCTTTGTTAAATATGACTAAATCACCCATAAATAATTAAATAAATCATTATTTAATTGATTATTACTCAACCACATCCTTAAAATGATAAATAAATCATTTATTTATTTATTATTTACAAATAAAGGTATTTGACCCAAGTCAAAGTCCTTTTCCCTCCAACAAATATAATAAAATATTCCATAAAAGTTGGATCTTGATTTGGTTAATAATATTTTAATTATGCACCAATATCTATACTAACTCAATATTGTGTTATAAATAGAAGGGTTTTCCCATTCATTTACCACCTTTTTTTGCCTAAATATCACTTTGGATCTATACTTTTGATCTGACTTTGATCCACCATCATAGTCATATTCTGCTACCATTTTTCTCTGGATTTTCTACACCATCAAGAGAGAGGAATTTTAGATCTGAAGTGCTGAGGAATTACAAGAACCCATCCCATTGAGGATAACTGGTAACACCCTTCTGTGTTTTCCTCCCAGGTGCCATTAATACAAAATTCATTCAACATATTCGTGTCTTGTCTATTGGATGCATGGATTAAATATTGTTTTTTTTACTACTTAATGTATTTTAATGCATAGATCTAGCTTTTTCCAGCATTTATCTTGATCACCTAACTGCAGATCTAAGGATATTAGCAGCCATCTTTGTTATTAGGGCTGTTTTCTATGCACAACTAAAGTGGTCTTTTTCGTATGCTTGGAATTAAGATTCATAATAACAATTGGCGACTCCACACAGATTTACGATTATGACCACTGACGTTTTTCTTATCCTTGCATATCCAGCTGCTTCAAACCCTGGGATTTCTCTTCAGCCTCTTGTTTTTCTTTTCTTGATGTTGTTTTTAACCTATAAAACCCTAAAACGATAAAAATTCTAACTTCTGTGTGTTTCAAACCTATTGCGCAGGTGACAGATATCAGCTGCAGCTGAGATGATACTTTTTTCTGAAATCTACCAGCGAAAGTGCTGAAAGTGCATGTCGTATTTTTTGGCCCAAAACCTATGACCTAGAGCTTCAGGAAGCGGGAATCAGCCCAAAAACTGCAAACTCTGCAGAAAATAGGTCAGAAAATGCGACCTGGATTTTTTGGGGAGTTTTTCTGAAAGTTTTATGGGTTTGTCTGGGTCTCTGTTCAGGGTTGTCTGACCTTCGTCTCCGCCCGTTTTGGAATTGTACTTGTTCTGTTTTACTCAACTAAGTGGGAACCTAGCCCTCTAGGACTTCAATACCGTCCACACTTTGTGGAAGAGTTTTAGCTGCTGCAGGTTATCTAAAATTTTCAGAGTGTTTAGCCATTTTTCAGATATGATACCTCACCTTCAGATCCGCTTCATATTGGCTTTTTATCCATCCAAATCACCTCATTTAGCTTTGTTTGGGTTTTCCTCTAGGGTTCATTCCATTTCCCTCCAGGAGATATCCTTTTGCCACCTCATTTACAACAATTTTTCCTCTGATTTGTTATTGTTTCTGCACCACTTTCCAGCAGATTTTGACCTTTAGATCCCGGTCCCTCCCTGAACTTAGATCTATTGGCTATTTTAGTGTGTTTTGATTATTATTTTTTACTCGCCTACAGACTAGTTGTTGAGAGGCTCGCCTCCTTGGGTTTATATTATTGCATTATTAGCTGTTTATTTTTCTGTTATTTCAGTTTCATATACTGCTATCTGCAGGTTTATTTTCAGTTACACAGGACACTTTTTCTTTTTCTCTACAAACATCTGGGTTTAAAAATTAAACTTTGCACACTTTGCACACACACCCTAAGCGAAAAAGGGCTTGGTTAACACCAGTAAGCAAAGACTCTAAAACATTGAAATCAAGTGATTCTGCATCTCTCTGCCCTTGTTTCGACATTGTAGTCAGTTCATCATGCACCTCCCTGCCCTTGTTAGTCTCTTTTTCCTTTTTGTCGTGTTTGTGTCATCATCATCGCACCACCAAGGCGTTTATCCTAGAGACTTCTTGGCCTTCATCCTTAGTTTCCAGTAGGAAGAATTACTCCTCCGTGTAGAATTCAAGTTAGTCCTCCACTGAGTCTGCACTCTGACTCTTCTTTTGGTTCATTAGGTTCTCTTTCTCGTTCCGCCTTTGGTTCTCCCCCTGTCACCTTCACCATGTCTGGTGCAGGACCTAATGCTGGTGGTAACCCTAGACCTCATGCTAGGAATACCACTAGTGGGACCGCAACGGACACTACCCTAGCTATGCCCTTGCTCCCCTTCATTTCAGGCCTCAGCCTTCCCGATTTTGACGAGTTGATAAATGACCCTATACACCATGACGTTAGTTGGCCTGCTATGCAAACTAAGATCCCTTTCGACATCCCCAAGTTTGAAGGTCTTGCTGGATCCTACAAATCATGTTCGATCTTTCCACATGTGGTGTTCGTCTAACTCCATTACCGATGACTCTATCCGTCTTCGGCTGTTCCAACGTACGCTTACTGGTGAAGCTTCTAAGTGGTATATTGATGAGGCCCCTTCCTCTCATACCACCTTTGCGACTCTTGCCCGGGCTTTTCTGTCTTACTTCCAACTTCCCCTTCGTTATGACACTGGTACCGAAATATTGACTTCTTTCCGTCAATCGTCTACGACCCGCCTATCCGACCATGTCCAGGAATGGCAGAGAAGAAAGAGCCTATGTTGAGCCCCTACCTTCGAAGACCATGTCTACATGGACTGGTTCCTTAGATCTATCTTTCCACCTATCAGGAAATATGTCACATCGCACTTTCCTCAAACCTAAGAAGCCACTCTCCAAATTGCGTTAAAACATGACCTAATCTACGCTCAGTCGGGTTATGTTTATACCATTCTACCTGATCTTCCCAGACCCGGTGGTGCCAACGCACCGGGGGCATCTCATGCCACCGATGGTATCATTAGAGCTCTCTCTAATCCATATGTTCAACCTCCCATGGGCTATGGCTTTCCTCAAGGGGGTGCCAGCACCTCCTGCACTTTTCCCTCTCCCAGTAGCACGTATCCAAGATACGGCATGCCTCCTCTTTTTTCCCAACCTCATGTTTACCACACTGTTACCAAACCTCCTTATTATCCGTATCCACAGCCTGGTGCTCCATCTCCTCCAGCATTAACACCTCCACCTCCCTTTCCTTCTCAACCCCTGCAATAGCAACCACCGCCCCCCTCAGGAGCAGGTGTACGCACAACAGAGCGTGACTTATCCTCCTCCTTCCAAAAATAAGAGGAAAGGCACTCAAAATCAATCTACCTCTGGTAATCCTGGACTTAATCAAGGTAATGCTCCTAACACTACGAACCAACAACAGGGCACTCAGCCCAAGTAGGACAGGCTTGTTCACACAAACAAGCCCTGTTCTTGTTGTGGTGTTTATGGTCATTACACAAATGATTGTCCTCTTTTACCACAGATGCGGCAAATGTTGGAGTCTCAAGCAACATTGCAAGACATCAAGCCTCCCCTTCCGTCCCTCCCAGTGCTACACCTAGTCAGTCGGTTGTGCTTACTAGTCATTTCTCTCAGCAAGGATTTGTGGCTACCCAACCACCTGAAGGTCAAGTGGCCACTCAACCTCTTCCATCTGGTACCTATGATTACCAGATTCTCATGATGAACTCTAATCAACCTCTAACCGTAGACATCAATCTTCAGACTCGGTCCCGTCAGTACAACAAGCCTCTAGCTACGTTCTGTCCCCGAGCCACCTCCTTCAGTCTCTACGGAGCCTCTTTCGACACCTAATGGTCCCTTGCAGATCCCTCAGCCTAAGGTGGGGATTCAAATCAATATCCCTAAGGGACCACTATGCTGAAATTCTACTTCTGGCAAAGCTACCCATTCGTATAGCATAGTAGATGATTTGGCACAATCTCCTACTGCCATTTCAATGCTGGAACTCCTCTAGTCATGTCCTTCACAAAGAAAAGCTCTACTATATGCCATGGGCACTATATATCCTTCCGATGATCGATTTATTGTCTTTGATGTTGACCGGTCAGAACATTCTCCTCTCCCTGCTTCCGTCGCCTTCCAAATCCCAGTCAAGATCTAGAACGCCAACATTTCCCGGTGCATCATTGATGAGGGGGCATCCACCTGTGTGATGTCCGCTTCGGTTTGGAAGCAACTCGGATCACTTGAGTTGGCTCCTTCCACGATCACTCTCCGAGCGTGGGATGGCCATGCCTCCCAGCCTATTATCTTATTCCGTAATTTTCCTATTACTCTTGCAGGCAAGACCGTTTGCATTGAAGTAGAAGTCATAGATGCCCCCTTATATTACAACATTCTATTGGGTTGTAGCTACACCTATGCGATGTCTGTTGTCCCATCTGTAGTTCACTGCAAGATGTCCTTCCCTCATAATGGAAATATAATCACCATTGACTAGTTGACATATTACGAACTGAAGTCTCAGACCTCCCCCGAGTCCACCATCTCTTCGGTGGCCAATAAGAAAATCATCAATCCTTTGACCAGTGTCTCACTCGGAGTCTACAAAGATTCCTCATTGCTTAGTACATTCACTGGTCTTCCTCCTCCTGTCTATGATCCCAGCTCATCGAATTTTTGCATGATGCAATCATCTCAAGCTGCCCTCAAGCGGCCCGCCTCAGCTAGTCAGCAACCTCCTCACCCTTCGTAGCCTACTCCTAGCCCTTCGATTTAGCCTTTTGGACCTCCTCCTCCTGGCCCTTTATCTGGTATCCATGAGCCTCTTTACCCTCCTAGAACAATTCCTCCAGGCCTTAACCATTTAGGAGTTGTCCCGCCTAGCCATTACCCCTCTGGTTAGATACTGTTCCTAGCTCCTCCCCCAGGAGTGTACACGGCACCTGTCATGGCCACCCTCTCTCTTCCTAACCTGACCCTTGGGATTCCCATCTGGTACCTTGATCCTCCAGCCACTACCCCGCCTGGTCAACCCAAACCTTATCTTGCTTTGATCCCGGTTTAATCAGTCCCCATGATTTCTCCTGTTCCAACAGTGCCTCAACCACCTCATCAAGAACCACCTCCTGTTGCGACCGCTTCGGGTAAGAAGGGCAAAGCTCGCAAGAGGGCCTCCAAGGAAAAGGCTACCCCAACAGACCCTGCACCTCCCCCGCCCATAAAGCCCTGTTCTTTGTGTGATGTTGTCGGCCATGCCACCCATAACTATCCTGAACTACCCCGTATCAAGCCCATGGTTAAAGTTGTGTTCCCTAAGTCTGGGGTCCCTGATGCCTCTATGTCTTCCTTGACTACAACCAAGAATCCTAAAACTATTCACACCAACCAACCTTGTGATTTGTGCGATCTCCATGGCCATTATTCCCACCATTGTCCCCGCCTTACACATTACCGCACCTGTTTAGAGGTAGTTCGGGAGTACGAGATTGAACAGAACCAATCTGCCTCTCTCGTACTTGCGCAGTATGCTGCAGGCCAGACTGAGGATTTACCCACTCCCATTGACATTCCCCCTCCTGATGTTGAGATGATGGAGCCTACGGCCACCATCCTCTACCTATCATCGTCCATGAGACCCTCGGTGGAAGCTTCCTCTGAATCTTCCCCTGTTGTTTCGCTTGACCTCCCTTCAGCAATCACCCTGGGCTCAACATCAGTAGATCCCTTATCTGCTTTTTCTTACGTCATCCCCCGTGACGATGCGCATGTGAACCTTTCTTCTCATGATGATGAGTCAGGTAGCTTCATCGCGTCATGTGGTCTCCCTTCCTCTAGTCAATCCATCTTTTATTGTGATAATGAAATCATGGAAGCCATTTCCACCCCTGACTTCATCTTTCCGCCCATAAATGGGATGGCACCATCCATGCCTATGGTGACTTTCACGGCCTGAGCACAAGCTACACCTCCGATAGCTCCCACACTCCACCTCACCATCGGCGTGTGAGTAGTATACATCCTACCAGATCACTCCCTCCCGCGGAGTGTGTTCAATTTCTACTTTGCACTCAAGTTGCCAGAATTGTTCATCATCCTCCCATTTATTGTCTTGTGGCACCTTTCAGATGGACCTCTCATCCAAACCTTATATCGGTTTTGTTGATGGTGCAAGTCGCTACTCCCAGAATCTAGCCTCAGCAGGTTGGGCCATATTTACCCCCTTGCACTCACTTGTTCTCTCAAATGATGTATGCATTGGTATTACTACCAATAACCAGGCCAAATATGATGCAATGCGAGGTTTATTAGCTGACGCCCTTTCACATCACATCCTCCACCTTCATGTTCGTTTAGATTCCCTGCTTCTTGTCATGCAACTGAATGGGGTCTATCGTGTCCATAATCCTATCCTTTTTAGAAGATATTTACGAGTGAATATTTTGATGCGTGAATTTGAAATCATTACATTTAGTCATGTACCTATAGCACAAAATCACTATGTAGATAGCATTGCAAACCATATTCTAGATTGGAATTTAGCACACGCATTTAACACAAGACAATAACATAAAAATATCAAAACGATGCATATCCATAATATCTATCGTATAAATTTTTTTAGAGTCCATCAACTCTGACACATATGACATGCCCATAGCATGTTACAAAAACTCAAAGCTAGGGGCACCACCTGCCCCTACACACAAATCACTATCTCGAGGATCTCGAGCCAAGGGCTCTGCTCCCGCAGCTCGTAGATCACGCATCCCCTGTCCGGCCATTGCCATGCGCTGCATGACCCCTCGCCACTCTTAGGGTAGACCAATACATGGCTCTATGTACTGGTCCTCTAAGTCTTGCCAGCCGCGCTCTGAAACACTGGTCAGAAGCCTCTCACATTTACGACGGATGTCCTCCAGGAGGGTTTCTGCATCCTCGTTTTGCTGTGCTCTCGATCCACTAGGTCTTGCAACTATTGATACTGCAGGTTGTCCCATATACCCGGCCGGTTTTATAGGTGTTGTATCTGCATACCAAAAGTGGAAGAATCAATACCATATACAATATTATGAAACTTTACAATGCACATAAAAATATTAGCAATTTGTCACTTACCATCGGGCCCCCATACTCGACCAAGAGGCAGTGGCAAATATGGATCCCCAAAATAACTCATCCCACTATAGGGATAGTCGTCTATGTATAATGGAATCTGATCCCAATGCGCAAAGAACTCGGGTCGGAACACCCGTCTGACTGCCCCACCTCCTCATCTACATAGTAGTCGCCCCCACTAGCACATCTTGGGCTGTCTCGGGCCCCCATCTTGGAGCTATATACGAGGTCGAAGTGTCAGGATCTTCTCAAAGGAGAGTGAGCACAAAACTGTCCCATATGCACCGTCATGGTTCACTTACCGCCTGCATAGCGACAATTGTCGTTTCAATGATGACAACATCATCTAGGCCCACCCATAGTAAGTCCCACCCAACACACACTCCACAAGCATCATCTGCCCTCCAATGATGTGGTGGAGTGTCTGGTTGCCGAAGATTCGCAGCACCACTATGGCCACAGCACGGGTCTCTAACCTCTCTAGAGCCCTGATGGGTATCTGAGTCCCTTTCACTTGGAGACCTGGTCGACAATGGTGCTCTACAAACTCCATGATGTTCTGCCCTCGCGATAACACTGGCTGCGTATTCCCAACCATCCCAAGTGGGGGAAGACTAGTCAGAAAATATATATCCTAGACCGTCAACTCGATCCGGTGCCCCTGCACTATAAAGACCTCATGGTCTGGATCCCAATAGCTGAAAATCCAGGCTAATAAGGGCTCTCCAACTCTCATCAGAGGGTTCTCCACAAACTTCAGAACCCCAAACCTGGAAAATGCACTGCAGACAGCCTGATCCTCCCATATCTCTGACCGTAATGTGCCCAGGTCTCTCTCTCTCCAGCTGATCTGTAATTCTACCATATCTGCACAAAACCATCATAATTTTCAGTGTACATATAGGAAAGACTGTATCTCAACATAAAAATCTAGTGCTTAGCCAAAAAACAACACAGAAAAACCCCTCCCTAACAGGTTGCACTTTTCAGGCCCAAACCTAGTATAGGTCGCAGTTTTTTGCCCAAAACCTACTACCCAGGTCACACTTTTTGCTCCAAAAAGTGCGACCCAGCCGTGAAGAGGAGCAGGGTTTTTTTTCTGAGCCCTGGGGACCTAAACTGAACTTTCAATCCACTGAAATGAAAGAGTAGGGTTAGGCCTCTTACCTGCAACTGACAGATCTCGATTCTAACGGTCAGTTTGTCTGCTACGATTGCTGCAAGATTTAGGGTCTTCTCTCCTCTCTACATTCACCACAGCTCCACATGCAAATGAGTGAATTTGGAGGGAAAATGCATTATTAAAAGAGAAACCCCTAATTTTTCTTTCACTTGTTGTGGCCAAACTGTAGCTCAGTTTGACGAACCATCTGTACCGTTGGAAAGCTCTCACCGAGCCCTCAAATGGGTATTTGTTAGTTTTTAGTGATTTGATACTTCACTGGGACATATTTTATCCAAGAAGCGTCACTTCACCCCTCCTCAAAATCGAATTTCTTCACTTACAACACTCGTACTGGGGGCACCACATTGCCTCCATACTTGTCCATGCTCGTATCAATCTTCGTCATGAGTTACCATCTTGTACTCATGTTTTTATGGTTCCCCATTGGACCTTTACTGTGTGGCAGCACCATCAAGTCGCCCTTGTTTAGAGCATCCGAGTTGATTCATCATCGCATTCATGGAGTCTATCCCAAGTCCCTCTGTATCATGCTATAGTCATCCATCCTTTATTGCTTGGTCCCTCTCTCGTGTCGCACATTATGGCCTCCAGTCCCACTGTCCCCTATCCCTCATGATATTGTGTCAGTTGCTGCTAGGTCATCCATGCCCTTTATGCTCTAACAAAGGAAGTCATCTGTCCACTACTCAACCCCCCCCATTTCATCACTGCTGGTGTCCGTCTGTCAATCGCTCTACTATTTTTTCTCATGCCGTTTTTTAGGACCCCTTATTGCCTCACCTATGGCAGACCTCCTTCTGTCGACATCAGATCATTTATTCCAGAACACAGGTCTAGAGGGTGGTGTACCTTGGTTCCAGCTTCCACTCTTTTTCGATGCCTCGGATCAGGCAAAGGGACTCCTTATAGCCCTTTGACTCGATTGTTTCTCAGCTCCCACTCCTTTTAGCATGATTGAGATCTGTATACTCGATGGTTTAGTGATGCAGTAGATTGGACTGGTGATTCCCGGGTGTGTGTGAGATGTCTCAACCCTCATAAGGGGGTGGCCCTATAGGTAGCCCCCCACATGCCCAAATGACCTCTTCTTTTCAGCCTTTGATGCAACTCCACAGATAACACTGTTACCGATAAAATAGGTAACCTCACCTCAAAACGGGAACTCTAGCCCAAAAGGACTCAAAAAACATGAAAAAACACCCCAAAAACAAAAAGTGTGTATTCGAGAATGCACTTGGTTTTTTTTTAAGGTCAAATTTCAACATTTTATAAAATTATGCTAAATCAAAATTGTTTCTTGAAAAAAGGATTGAAAAAACACCCTCAAAACAAAACCAGTTGATGCTGGAATAACAAAAAAAATAAATTGTGTCATATTTTTGACATTTTTAAAAATAGAAGTAACATTTTTAAATTTTTAAAATTCAAACATTAGAAAAAACCTAAAATTTAAGGAAAAAAATAAATTTAAAAAATAAAAACATTTTAAAACTTAAAATTTAAAAATATATAGAGATAAAAAAATAAAAATAAAAACAAAATAAAAATTTTAATTCAAACATTAAAAAAACCTAAAACTTAAGAAAAAAAATAAAAATAAAAAATAAAAAAATTTAAAGATTAAAATTTAAAAAAAAAAAAAAAATGTTAAAAAAAAAAAAAAACCAAGTTAAAAAAGAAGGAAATTATAAAAAATAAAATATAGAAATTAAATTTAAAAAAGAAAAAGAAATTTTTTATTAAATTAAAAACAAAAATTAAATTTTAAAATAAAAAATTAAATTTAAAGAAATATATTAAATTTTAATAAATTTAAAACTTTAAAATAAAAATTAAAAAAAAAAAACATTATTTAAATTAAAAGTAAAAAAATAAAAAATTAATAAAAAATAAAAAATGAAAAATGAAATACAATAAAAATATTAAATTTAAAAAAATACATATTAAGAAAACAAATAAATTTAAAAAAATAAATTAAATTTAAATTATAAAAAATAATATATATATATATATATATATATATATATATATATATATATATATATATATATATATATATATATGAACTTAAATTAAAAACATATATTAGATTTTATTAAATTAAAAAAAAAATGTTAATATTAAAATAACAAATTAAATTTAAAAACAAAAATATTATATTTTACTAAATAAATGAATAAACAAATAAATTTTGAAATAAAAAATAATTTTTAAATATAAAAGAAAAAGAAAAAAATCCATTGTTAAAAAAAAAGGTTAAAACACTTTAAAAATCGATAAAAATTTGAAAAATTGAAAAAAAAAAAAAAAAAAATCTATTTTAAATACACAATTTTAATTGTATAAAAATTTTATGTAATTAAAAAATAATAATAATAATAATAAAATAAAAAAATTATTAAATTCAAATAAATTAAAAAAAAAAACAAAATTTATTAAATTTTATAAAATTAAATTAAAAAAAAAAAAAACATAAAATTTAATAATAAAGAAAAAATTAAAATTAAAAATAAATCAATTAAATCAATTAAATAAAAAAAAAATACAAAATTTAATAAAAATTATTAACAAAATTATAAAAAAAAATAATTAAAAACAAAAAAAATAATAACATTTAAAACCAAAAAAAATTAAAACAAATTAAATTTAAAATATAAAAATTAAATTAAAAAAAAAAATTAATTTTAAATTTTTTTGAAATTAAAAAAAAATAAAAAAAATAAAAATAAAAAATTTAAAAATAAAAATAAAAATAAAAAATAAAAAAATTTTGATCGATGACACTGCTCATGAATACTTATAGCAAAAGATCTGATTTCGGGAATCGGCCTCCCGCCCAGGTGGCGACGGAGGCCGATTCCCGGAATCCTCTGCTAAAAGTCTAAGAAAAAAAGGGTTTCAATCTCCCAACGAGGCATAGAATGGTGTCAACAAACACCATGAATGAGTGAACGATTGATGACCACAAGAAAATAACAATCAACCTCCGAAACCATAGAGAGTTCGGCCCTGCCTTTTGAGGGATATTTATAGACCAAAAGTGTTTGATAGGAAAAGGACGAAAGTTTCCTGGAGGGAGTTCGCTGAGGTGTTTGGACCATTGCGTCCACTTAACCAATCTTGCTAACTCGACATGCATGCATATCCAGTAGTTTATATCATTGAACACAATCATAACACAGCACAAGCGGCAATAATAGCGGATGTAATTACAGGAACATTGTTTCTATCCACAATCTTCTGGTATTACTGTTACTACAAATTGACTTGTCGTTCATCTATTGACGAGACACCGAAAATTCACTCTTTTGAAGAGGGTTTAAAATTAAGTTATCAGGTTTATTAGATGCTACCAATGGTTTCAATGAAGCTTCCATCATTGACACAGGTGCATTGAGAAAAGTATGCGAGGGAGTTCTAAGGAATGAGAAAGTAGTTGCCATAAAAATCCTCGAAATGGCCTACAACAAATCCCTGTGCAGTTTTGTCAAGGAATGGGAGGTCCTAGGTAAGATTCGACATCGGAACCTGGTGAAAATTATGAGGGCATTCTTAAATTCAAACACAAAGGATCTTGTACTCCAGTTTATTTCCAATGGAAGTATGGAAAATTATATTCATGACTTTCACGCATCTCAACTCACATGGGAAGGCATGTATAAAATTCCAACTGGTATTAGACCGCAAATTTGTTTTAATATATATATATATATATATATATATATATATATATATATATATATATATTTAATTTTTATTTATATTTTTTATTTTTTTTTTAATTTCAAAATATATATATATATATTTTAATTCAATTTTTTTATTTTAAATTTAATTTGTTTTAATTTTTTTTGTTTTTTTTTTTTTAATTTTGTTTTTAAATTTCATGTTTTAGAGTTTTTTTTTTTTTAAACTTAAAATTTGAAATTGTTTTATTAAATTTTTTGAATTTTAATTAATTTTAATTTTTAATCTTTTAATTTATTTTGTTTTTCATTTTTTAAATTTATAAATTGTTTTATTTATAAAAAAAACACTAAATTTATGTATATTTGTTTTTTAATTATTTGAAGGTGGTTTTTGTTTTGTTTTGTTTTGTTTTGTTTTTTTTTATGATAGTTTCTTTTTAATTTTAATTTTTTAAAATTTTCTATTTTAAATTATTTTTTTTAATTATATGGTTTTTTTTAATAACTTAGAAAAAAATGTTTTTGATGTTTTTTTTTTTTTTGGTTCAAATTTTGTTTTTTTTTCTTTAAATTATGTGTTTTTTTTTCAAATTTTCTCATTTTTTTTTATATAATTTTTTAATATTTTTTCTTTTTTTTGTTTTTTCTACTTATTTTTGTTTAAATTTTTTACTTTTACAAGTTAATTTTTTTTTTTTACATTTTTATTGGTTTTTTTTATTGTTTTTATATATTTTTTTTAATCTAAGTTTTGTGTTTTATTACCAACATGAAAATCACCACTCTTAAAAAAAAAGGTTGATGCTGCATCAATACGTTTCAAAATTAGCATGAAAATCACCGCTCTAAAAAAAAGTTGATGCTGCATCAATACGTTTCAAAATTAGCATGAAAATCACTAACATTTTAAAACAAATATTCATACTTCATAAATAAAAATATTAGAGTGTCAAAAATGTGCACAAAAAAAAAGAGGGTGATTCTGCATCACCACTTTTCAAAATCGGGTGCTTTTTATGCTACCAAAAAAAACAGGTACCAGTGCAGTTACCTATTTCATCGGTAACAGTGTTAGATTTGACGATGTTGGCCTCAGCCACTTGCAACGCCTCTTTGATTGCATGTATCAGTCATATTTTCAGAGCCCTTTCCTGTTTACAGGGGTATCTAGGTTGTATTTTGTATCTCATGTACTCAGACATTATTGTACAAGTCCTAGCTGTTATCCCAGGCACAGTATGTATGTGGGATTCATTATCATGTTTTTTATCTGGCTCATGTTTATGCCAGCATGTACTGTTTTGTTCAGTCCTTTGTTTACTAGACACATTATTCCTTGTACTTTGTCTCGGCACGCATAGGTATGCCTCCCCCACCGCCTATAAGACAAGTACTCACTCATAAAAGAGACCTGTCGCACCTATAAGTCTCGCCTCCTCAAGATCTAGTCCTCTCAGCACTTTAGTCTACCTTATATTTCTCTCTCTAACTTCCCCTTCGGTGTCTAGTGATTGAGTTCTTACAATGTACTTCGGTCATACGATTAGCTCCTAACGCTTGCACGCTGGTGGGCAATCTGTTACACCATTTTTTGGTCATCTAACCTATTATTATTATATGGACCCAAGTACACCATATAAGACCAATTTTACCCTAAGTAAAATTGCTTTCACTATGAATATAACTTAGTAAACCACCTTTATTAAGTTGTTTATGGTTTAAACAAGAAACCCCATGAGGAAATATTAAATAAATATATATTTGTTTGATTTTCCTCAAGGAATAATTAGTTAAACAACAGTTTAATTAATATTCCTGGTTATATTTAACCCAAAACAAGGAAATTAATTAGATATATCATTATTTATCTTATTATTTTTTAAATAATAATTATTTAAACCTTATTTAAATAATATTCTTTATTAAATATGACTAAATCACCCATAAATAATTAAAAAAATCATTATTTATTTGATTATTACTCAACCACATCCTTAAAATGATAAATAAATCATTTATTTATTTATTATTTACAAATAAAGGGATTTGACCCAAGTCAAATTCCTTTTCCCTCCAACAAATATAATAAAATATTCCATAAAAGTTGGATCTTGATTTGATTAATAATATTTTAACTATGCACCAATATCTAGACTAACTCAATATTGTGTTATAAATAGAAGGGTTTTCTCATTCATTTACCACTTTTTGTTACCTAAAGTTCACTCTGGATCTATACTTTTGGTCTGACTTTGATCCACCATCATAGTCATATTTTGCTACCATTTTTGTCTGGGTTTTCTACACCATCAAGAGAGAGGAATTTTAGATCTAAAGTGCTAAGGACTTATAAGAACCCATCCCATTGAGAAGAAGTGGTAACACCCTTCTATGTTTTCCTCCCAGGTGCCATTAATACAAAATTCATTCAACATATTCTTGTCTTGTCTATTGGATGCATGGAGTAAATCTTGTTTTTTCTACTACTTAATGACTTTTGGTGCATAGATCAAGATTTTTGTAGCATTTATCTTGATCACCTAACTGCAGATCTGAGGATATTAGTAGTCATCTTTTCTATTAAGGCTGTTTGTTGTGCACAGCTAAAGTGGTCTTTTTTTGTACACATACTAACAAGAGACTACACCACAAGGGACTACATTCGAAGGTCGCTCTACATTCTCATTACAATACAAACAATATATAGCTTACATGGTTATAGGGATGTTAGAACCAATACCTAAGAAATAGGAACAAACTCCTAATCTAAAGCTCTAGTGAACCGACTCTCTCTAATTAAGATTCACTATTATCTTCAACAACCCCACATAAAATACACATGAAAGTTTACAAAAATTTCAACTAGTAAATTACATCAACACGATTTCAATCCCCAAAAATATATGAGAACTATAATCTAATACATATATTTGAAGATAGTTATAAAAATTCCCAAATTTATAGAGTTACTATGATTATGAAAATTCCTAAATTTTTATCATGTGAATATTATCCTTCAAGAAAGCACCATAAATTTGAGATGTTTTGAAAAAAAAACATATTCATACCCCCAAAAATTTAATATAATCCATCCACATTCATAACCCCACAAATTTAATAATCTCAATGTGTACATAAGAACTGAATTGATGAGTAATGACTTATCATGATCACTAGTTTGTATAGAGATGTAATTGCATGAATAAGGGGATTAGGCTTAAAATTTGATTGAATTGATGACTAATATCTCATCATAATCACTAGTTTGTACAAAAAGATGCAATTGCATAGATCAAAGAGATAAAGCTTATAATTTAATATTGGATATTTGAGTTTTTTTTTCTTTCTAATAAATATATCAAAATCATATATTTTGAAAACTTTTGAATTTATCAAAAGAAAATTTCCAAGTTTTGTACAATATGTCCATGACGAATATAAACAAAAACAGGTCTCTCTCTCGTTAATGAGGAAACAACCTAGCTTTTACAATCATATCATATAAATGGCTAAGTATGTAAACTAAGAGACTAAAGAAAGATAGATATAATTGGTTATAAACATAAAAAATTTGTCTCATATATGTAAGTCAAAAAAGAGGTGGAGCTGATATCGAAAGAAAAAATGAGATCCCATCAAAAGTCATCTTGCATATAGATTAAAAAAACTAAATGAAACCCATCATATGTTGGAATATTGAAAATTCCAGAACAATAGAAATGGAGAGACCTCAAAACACAGAGAAAATAAAAATTCATGACAAGAGACAGAGTTTCAAAATCTGTAAAACAAACTTCTATTACTTTCAAAACTGTTACAAAATCTTCCTCAACACTGAGAGATAACAGAAGTAGTGACTGCTACAGACGCAGTTCACAAAATAACTCTCTGTTCTTTCAAACAACACACTCTGTCTCATAAAACCAGCACTGCTGTGTTCTTCTTCTCCGCGCTGTTGTGCATAACCAAATAAAAACAAAATGATACCTTACAACACAGGCTCTCGGGCCTTTTTGTTTGTATATGCCACGCATATTAAAACATTACATAAACTATATAAAACTTAAACAAAGTCTGATTTTAAAACAAATACATGTGGGCCCCACTATAATGTGCTTTGAACACGCGATCAAACCATTTAAATACATTGTATAATATCCATCGGGTCTGCGCTTTAAACAAAACAAGCGCACCAAACAAAATTTCCGATTGCGATTATCAAATGGATGCGATGGCGCATTTAACTCCGGTGTAATAAGACCGTTGGGTCCGTCCTTTGGTAATGTGATTGGGGCACACAACATAATCCTGTTGATTGAACCTTTGCGATTGAAGACCTGCGATCATATAATAAAACGCCACGTGGTCTTGTGGACCCACGGGCCTCGGCTATGGTGGAGGGCGATTATAATATGAACTTTGGTTGTATTATATACAACCGTTCCGCTTGCGGAACTCTACCACATCTACAAGACATTTGTATTATGAAACATATGTGTTGCGATTTGCGATTGCGACTGTGATCGCATCGCATCGCAAAACTTCATATCAACAAGACACTGCACAAGAAACTTGCGATTGCGATTAGGGCATAAGTGGTGGGGACTACTTGTCCCGCCATTTCAAAAGTTAAAGGACTTCGGCTGTATTAAACAATTTTTCTCCATTTTGGTTGTTGAGGGCTTTAAACTCCTGAAATGACTGTTTTAATCAGTTCTGCTCCTCCGTAGTTCAGAACTACGAGGGTCTTCATTCCTCCTGTAGAAAACGGCTACGCACATCACCAATTTACTTCTCCTCTGCAATTCGTGGCTGCGGCCCATCAAGTAATAAATTCATCCTTACAAATTTCTCATTCTTTTTAAATACACAGTGTTGTGCAATCCAACTCTGCTGCACTGCCTCTGTACTCTTTTTCTTCCTGCTCAAAGGCTAGCAGGTGACTTTAATATTTTCAACATCATATAACAAAAAGTGCTCTCTGACGTGCGAGGTTTTCAACACCCTATTTAGATAGAAGTTCTGATCATATAAATATTTAAAAATACAAAATTTTTAATTAAAAATAAATATATATGTTTTTTATAACAATTTATTATCATTTATAAAAATTAAATATTTTTGAAAAATATTAATACGAATTATAATTTTTAAAGAAAATAATTATCAATTCTTATATTAAATTTCAAATCTATAAATTATTCCAACCCGAAAAACATCTTATATTTTATTATACAAATTTACAATTCCATATAAAATTAAAAAATATAAAATATTTTATTTAAACTTCCATATAAACTCCTCTATGGTAAAGATAAACCAAATCCTCGTACATTGGTTTACAAATTTTAAAATGCTAAAATATGCATGATAAAATTTAATGTCTATTTTTTATTTCCATTATATTTTCATTCGATAAACAAAGTTAGATTGAAATTCCAAGCCTGGGGCTGCCTTATATTTGACCATCCAAACTACATCTTAAGACGGACGAAGGCACAGGGAAAGATTTACAACGTGGATCACGGAGTATACTTTACTGTGTGGGTAAGATGAGAATCTAATGGTGGCGTCCCTGCATGTTGACGAGAGAGTAATATGGATTGCCTTCCCCTTTGTTCATCAGATACGAATGACTTCCCTGCTCAATCACTTTCCCATCTTGAATCACAGCAATCGAATCTGAATTCTGAATGGTTGTCAGTCGATGTGCTATCACTATGCTCGTTCTCCCCACCATTATTCTGTCCAGCGCCTCTTGAACGATCTTCTCCGACAGGCTGTCCAATGCGCTTGTTGCCTCATCCAGCAGTAATATGCTTGGATTCTTTATTATCGCCCTCGCTATCGCAATCCGCTGTTTTTGCCCTCCCGATAATTGAACTCCTCTATCTCCGCAGTTTGTCTCGTACCCCTCCTCCAAAGAGCTTCACAAATCGAAGATAATTTAGCGTGTCTTAATTTTATTGAATAAATAATTTCTATTGAATAAATTCTGTTTCAACTGCAGTGCTTACCTGATGAAGTCGTGAGCATTGGAAGCCTTGGCAGCTTCGATCATCTCTACCTCGCTTGCATTCTCTTTGCCATACAGAATGTTGTCTCGAATGCTTCCTCCGAACAGAGTGGGCTCTTGACCTACCAGAGCTATGTGCTTTCTCAGACTCCTCAGATTGAAGGTCCTGATGTCACTGCCATCAATTATCACTGATCCTTTTAGCGGGTGGTAGAATCTCTCAATTAATCCAATGATGGTTGACTTTCCCGATCCGCTTTGCCCTACAAGAGCCATACTTTTGCCTGCTTTTATCCTCAAGCAGAAATTCTTGAAGATCATAACATCTGGACGAGCTGGGTAAGCGAAGTCTACCTTTCTCACCTCCACGTTTCCTTCTATCCTATCTGTTTTCTCGCCCCTTTCATCGTCTGGGTTTATGCGGCTATCTCTATCTAGGATGCCAAATAGAGATTTAACAGCATCAGAGCCTTTAGCGATGTCGCTGCTCATACTTCCTGTGTCTGCTATCACTTTTCCGGTGCTCATCAGAATGAAGAAAACCTGGAAAAGAGCTTTGGCAGTGATTTGTCCTTTGAAAACAAGCTGCCCTCCATACCAAAAGTCTAGAGCGGTATTGCTTAAAGTGATAAATTGTGATGCTCCCAGAGCAAATCCTGCAAACAAAGATTGTTTAATACTGTCTCTGCGAGGGCCTTCTTGAGTCTTTTCGAAGAGACGGAGAATCTTGTCCTGTGAAGAGAAGGCAGTAATAGTACGATGGTTAGCCACGGCCTCTGCCGCGAGTTGACTACCTTGATCTTGAGATTTGTTAGCCTTTTCAGACATGGCCTTGAGGAGAACCTTTTTGGTGTAGAAACATAATACGATGAGGGGTTGCACTGCCATTATTACAATGGCAAGGCGCCATGCTATGATCAAAGCCATCGACAAGGCTATTGTCGTAGCGGATGCAGTTTGTACAAGTAATGATATACGATCTCCCACCAGAGATCTCACCTGTAATGCAAATAACATATTCATCATTAAAAAATTGTAATATAATCTCAATTTTATTAGAAATATTAAAACCTTCAGATCAGATACTTACAACATTGGCCTCTGTTGCGATCCTGGAGCAAATAGTCCCGCTACTATTCCCGTCCTTATCGAACCACCCAACCTCAAATGTCAGGATTTTGGACAGCATCCGCTCGCGAATTCTTTTAGTGAGATATTCCCCCATAGCTGCGAAATTGTAGTGCTGCAACACGTTTAGTGAGAACGATATTACTCCTAAGGCCAAGAAAATGAAGGAGTACTCTTTGATTTTGGATTTCATCTGGTCATGGTCCTTGAGGAAAAATACATGTACAACTGCCCCTATGCAAAAGGAATAAACAGGATGAACTGCCCCAAAAGCTAGGGCTCCTGAGCAGCCTAATAGAGCCTGCTTCCATTCCGGAGCATTTAGAAGAAACAGTCGACGAAATGAAGGGGCCAGAGGAAGCTTATGTTCATCTATCAGTTCTCGCTGGACCGACACGGACGCGTTCGAACTCGATCTACTGTAGATGCTAGAGCTTCTTTCTCTCAAAGATTGTTGGCCTAGCATACCGGGCCCTTGGAATGTCTCATCTGGTTTATCTGCCGCGGCCTGTTGCAGTTGCACCAAAGTAGCGTATGCTCCGTTGGGTGTAGATAACAGATCGTTATGCGCACCTGTCTCAATCACATGACCACCTTGAATCACGGCAATCATGTCCGCGTTACGGATGGTGGAGAGGCGATGAGCAACTATAATAGTTGTGCGTCCTACTGAAGCTTGGTCTAGAGCATCCTGAACGATCTTCTCCGACTCAGCATCTAGGGCACTTGTGGCCTCGTCCAGAAGAAGTAGACGAGGATCTTTCAGCATGGCTCTTGCAATAGCTATACGTTGCTTTTGCCCTCCCGACATCTGAACTCCGCGCTCTCCCACCTGTATTCCCCAAATGGAAGGAAAATCAAATCGAATGTATGTGCTAGAGATGGAGGTTGCGATACAAAAAAGGAAAATTTACCTGTGTGTCATAACCATCTGGTAGTTGACTGATGAAATTGTGAGCATTGGAAGACTTGGTGGCAGCAATGACCTTCTCCATGTCTGCTCCCTCTTTTCCGAATAAGATGTTCTCCTTGATCGATGTAGCAAAGAGTGGAGGTTCTTGACTTACCAATCCAATCTGAGAGCGCAACCATTTCAACTGTAACGCTTTAGTGTTCACCCCATCAAGCAGAATCTGTCCAGCCAGGGGATCATAGAACCTCTCTATCAACGCCACAGCCGTAGATTTGCCTGACCCGCTTCCTCCCACCAACGCAACGGTCTTGCTTGCCGGAATGGTTAGACAAAAATTGTGAAATATCTTGGATTCCGGTCGAGATGGATATGCAAACTCAACGTTTCTAAATTCAACTTCCCCGCTCACCTGCTGCAATATTTCTCCTTTTGGATCTTCCGAGTCAATGCTCGGTTCTCTGTCAATCATCTCAAAGATGCGTTTACCAACGACTCGTGCTTCTGCAAAGTATCTGATATTTGGAAGCGCACTCCCCAGACCTCTGCAAGCACATCACCGATTCCAGAAATTCTGGTTGAACATACGAAAATGGGGTTCATTCTAGAAATAATTGAGAAATAGAGAAATTGATGGGTACAAAGCTTACAAGCCTCCCATAAGTAAGCAAGCTGAAGTCGCGTAAATCTTTCCTCCACTTGCACCATGAGACACAACTAATGTGCTACCGTACCAAGCGTTGAACGCCCAGATACAGAAGGTCACTCCTCCGCTTCCTACTGCCAAGCCTTTGACAAGACCCTGCTTGAGCCCGAACACGACAGTTACATTAAGGGCATCCGAGAACGTGGTCATTGTCCTCTCCTCTCCAACGAAAGAAAAGACTGTTCTAATGGATGAAACAGCTTGCTCCGCAATATTGCCAGCAATATTATAGGCTTCATTCAACTTGCGAGAAGTCTCCACCAGAATCCGTCCATACATCACCCCCGGAATTATCAGCAACAACACGAAAGGAAATGACGCTAATGCCAGCCTCCATGTCAAGAAGAATGCGACAGAATAACTGCTGACGAATAAAGTA
Source organism: Pinus albicaulis (assembly GCA_034641835.2). Taxonomy (NCBI): domain Eukaryota; kingdom Viridiplantae; phylum Streptophyta; class Pinopsida; order Pinales; family Pinaceae; genus Pinus; species Pinus albicaulis. The sequence continues at coordinate 5,283 of JAXQQM020092837.1, read as the reverse complement.
GAATTCATGACGAAGTTGGGTAGCTGAGGATGGAAAATCTCCCACGAGAATTAGGATTGGAAACTTTAAGGAAGAATCACACTGACTAGTTAGTGGAGAGTAATTATGATCATACCTTTTCAGCGAACACATTCTGTATAACGAGAGTATCATTAGTAACGCTGGTAACTACTTGTGATGTGGTGGTGCCTTGGGTGTCGAAGAATCCCTCCTCCTGCCTCAATACCGCTTTCAAATATTTTATACGCATCCTAGATGCCTGCCTTTCGCCCGTTCTTGCCCAACAGAACGCCTCTGAAAAAAAAAAAAAAGGGCAAACCGGACCATTAGTCATAGATGAAATCATAAAAAATCCTTCTCAAACACAATGTAAAAGGTAAAAGGAAAACGAAGAGCTTATCCCCACCTAGAAACGCAGCGAAAAACACACCGATAGAAAAATACACCATACGTAAAGTAAACTGCACAATTAACCAACACTGAGACATTCGTCAATGTGCGAGATGGATATTATGCTACGTTTTGCTATCCAAAACAAATTATTATTTACCGTTTTGATAGTATTAGGGAAATCCCCGGCCGATGAAGGACCATTTCCTATTGTGTCTATCAAACTGCTGAATATAATCATCATCACAGGCATGCTCATTCCATCTATAATGGTTCCTACAGTGCCGAATGACATAAGGCACAGATCAAATGAATCGGCATACTTGAAAAGTTTCCATATTGAGATATGTGAATCCTTCGAAGGAGCAGCAGCTGTGAGTGTATTGTGGGTGTTCTTGCTTGGTGTAGGCAAATCAACTGTTTTCCCGTTCTGCATCTTTTCTTCAACTCGTTCTTCGAGACTCGACATCTCTATTTGCTCTTCAGCAATATTCTTCAGCTGTAGGAAGAGCACAGTACTTCTTCACGCTTCTGTATTTAAATAATTTTTGCATGATTGTTCAGGTTTCTGTATCCTAGGGCAGTTTGCAGCCAGAAGCCACTCACCATCCCGGCATTTGGCTCACTTTCGTATTTACAATTTTAAAATGGAAGTCCAACGGGGAAGTTCGCGTAACACGCTAATAAAATAAGTTTGAAAATTGTTAGGGTAACCATTTAAAATAAATCAAGTTCGAGGGTCAGGAGGAAATTGTGATAATATTCACGAGGTACAGTTGAGGAAATTGTGATGCGATTCACTGGTTTCTTTCTAACAATTGGTTGTGTGTAGTTTAATTTGAAAAAATGAATCATTTGATATTAATATTCTAATAAAAGGTAAATATTTTAATAAAAGGATGGATGGATTGATATTGATTATTAATTCCAATGTTATGCTTTTCTAATATTCAATTGAATTTACACTTGCTTCATAACAGTATTAATGGTTTATACAAAATTTGCACAATCCTTATACAAATCTACACAATGCTAAATCCTGATTATACGCAATTTACAGAACCTTAAATTCTAAATTATGCTGACGACATGGTACATTTATATTTAGACAAATCATTTTAACACAAACACAGTGTTCTAATGAAAGAATGGAAATTCTGATAATATTGTATTAAAAAGACAATACTGATAACACATGGTTCATGACCGGTGCATAAAAAATAAATTCCCAATCGGTGATATGTATCTTCAGTGACGTTCTAGAAGAATGAGATGGTCTTCTAGAAGAATGAGATGGTCCTAAGTTATTCCGACGAATCATATTACGTATTGTCCTTCTTGAAGAATGAATTGTTTATTCAGGTTATTGTTATTCATTTTCCTAGTTTTTATCATTTATTTAATAATTATTTATAATTAAATTAAAATTTTGAAATAAAATATTTTTTATAATTAAATTAAAATTTTACAATTTTTTTTCAAAATAAATATAATATGAAATTAAATAATAATAAAAAATAAACATTATAGTTTTTGATACATCCAAATGTAATAAATTTAGATTAGTTTTAAAGTTATATTTTGATCAATATTTTGGTTTAGAAGCAAATTTGCTGGAACCCAAAAATTAGTTGGAATTTAATCGAATTCTCTTAAAAAATTTTGATAGTATGAGTGTGTGAATCTTGTTTTTGATGGTGAAAAGGGATTCAATGCCATCCAAAGCTCTTGGGGCATCCAAAATCTTGAAACTTACAGTTGTAACCTAGATTTTCTAAATTTTCTTCTAGATTTTATGAAAATTTGCCCAAAATTCCATTGTTTATGGAGAATTTGATTTATAAATAAAAATAATGAAAAAATTATACCTATTAAATTTAGATTTTAATTTTGAATATTTTATACTTATATAATGACCTTTTTTTAATGATATTTAACTTTATTATGAATTTGGCATAATCACACTGGGTGGTAATTGTGGACAAAATTTGCTTGAATGTGATTTTCACCGAAATATTTTATACACCATATTTAACTTGTAAAATAAAAAAAATAATATATATATATATATATAATGAATTAATTAATTTTTTTTTTTATAAATCTGTTAAAATCTTGTGAATCCCAAGTATGGAAAAAGTGTCTACATTATTCCATGCTCCTGTGGGACTCCATACATTGGCAAAATCCATCAATAAACCAAAGGATTTGTGAGCATGCTGCAAACATTAAGCATGAGAGATCTAGCTCCTCAATCTATGCTAAAAAGACTAATGATCGCATTTGCAAAGAAGAAATCACAGATTGACCATTTTCATCACCATAAATTAAGGGAAGCTTTAGATATTGAAAAAAGGCCCGTGAATCTGAATAGAAATATGGGTTAGAGTACAATAAGATGTTGGATCCCTATGCTATCTTGCTAAATCATGTCAAACCCCCTTCATTTTTCTTTATTTTTCTTTATTTCCCTATTTTAATTAATTTTATAAAAATATGATTTAGCCCTTTATTATATTGATTTGATTTAAATAATTATACATAATTGAAATTTAGTAATAAATCATTAATTAACCTTAATTACAGCATAATAAAAATTATACAATAAATATTTGTCCATCTTCCGAGCCAAACCAACTCTTATTAGAAAGGCTATTTTGAGTTTCTTCGAGTTGTTAAATATTTTAATTATAACATAACAATATTTTAAATTTATATTCTAGATAAATATAATTTGTTTATCATAAAACTTTCTTTCCTAATCAAACTAGTTTTTTTTCCAACAGTTAGTTGGCCTTCTCTACATCTATATAAGCTTAGTGACCGGATATGATCTCTCATCTCGTCCTGAGTATGAACCACACTCGTTGGCTCGAAACGCATCGGGTAGACAACATTAGACAACATTATGTCTAATATCTGATAAATTACTATTGATCACAGAAGCATGAATTCAAATAAAAAATTAAATATTATTTAAAAAATCATTAAATAAATTACTACGGATCACAAAAACATAAATTCAAATAAAAAATTAAGTATTATTTAAAAAATAATTAAATAAATATAAATTTATTCACTAGCCTAACCTTGAAAATAATACCTCACTAGACTAGAAATAAAAAAATAGATTAGGAAGCTACCTCATTAGGCTAGTGTATTGTGGGTGTTCTTGCTTGGTGTAGGCAAATCGACTGTTATTCACGCTTCTGTATCCCATGACAGTGTCCAGCCAGAAGCCACTCACAAGCCCGGTATGGCTCACTTTCGATTTTACAATTTTATAATGGAAGTCAAACGGGGCAATAAGTCTGGAAATTGTTCGGGTAACGTGTTAAAATAAAATAAGTATGAGGGTCACGACGAAATTGTGATGATATTCATGAGGTACTGTTGAGGAAATTGTGATGCGATTCATTGGTTTCTTTCTAACAATTCATTACGTTATTTCTAACAATTGGTTTCTTTTTAAGCATTCATTAAGTTATCCTCTTTAAAATAGAGGTAGAGAGTTATAGGTATGGAATTGGAAAGTAGTTAGAGTGTTTTTTGGACTTAGATTTTGTCCAGTAATGCTATAATGCTATACACACTACTACATGAAGGATATTTTAAGACATTTGTTCAAGAAAAAAGAAATTTTTTGTCTTAAAAATTTACTTTTTATTTTAAGTTATTTTACATTAAAATTTAATATCAATTAATTGTCTTAAATATAAAATTTAAGACAAAAATAGTTTGAAACAAGAATTCATATTTAAGACAAAAATATTTTAAGACAAAACTTTATATTTAAGACAAAAAGACAAAAGCAATTTGAGACAAAAATATTTTAAGACAAAACTTTATATTTAAGACAAAAACAGGTTAAGACAAAAATATTATAAGACAAAAACTTTTAAGACAAAACTTTATACTTAAGACAAAAACAATTTAAGACAAAAATATTGTAAGACAAAAACAATTTAAGACGAAAATATTTTAAGACAAGACTTTATATTTAAGACAAAAACAATTTGAGACAAAAATATTTTAAGACAATGGCCACTTTAGACAATGACAATTAAGACACAACTTATTTAAGACAATTAACAATTAAGACAAAACCATATCAATTTAAGACAATATTATCTAATACCAGCAAAATTGACTTTGATAGTACACCCTAAGTTTGTCAACTTGCAGGCTACTATTGTCTCGCACCTATACCGAGGTTGTTATTTCACTTACCATTCACGTTATCTTATATAAAGACAACGATTTGTTGGGCTCTTCATTTTGGTGCGGTAGTCGTCTCTGAAGTACGTAACAACTTTTCCTAGAAATATTTCTCGGACATCAAATTCCTCTTTTGTCCCTTCGATCTCTGTTGATACAATTAGATACAACCCGTCTATCGTTGACCCATAGCCAGTTCCTCTAAACAACTGAGTCCTAACTAAAAATCTCATAACCTTAGTTTTTAAAGTCTATCTAAGCATCTTATTTGTTGTGATAAAATATGTCTATGGGATTGTTCAAGACATTCATTTTCCCCAGCAACTGTGATTGTACACGAGGTGTGATATCATCATGTACAAAAGCTATAGTATATATGCTTCCTCTAATAGGAAATTTGGAAGTTTATACAAGTTTGTTTAGTTTGCAAAATTTGAAGCTAAGCTAAGTCTATCTCAACATCTTGTTTGTTGTCACAAACAAAATATGCCTATAGATTTGTTTAAGATGTTCACTTTCCCCAACACTTGTCACATTATGCATGTTGTATTATATCATCATGTACAAAAGCTACATAATATTTGTTTCCTATAAATAGGAGATAGGGAATTTGATACAAGTTTGGTTAGTCTGCAAAATTTGAAGCTGAGCTCCAACTTTAAAGTTATGTTCCTT